>JAJEJO010053908.1:235710-270036 GCA_020662805.1 Glaucomys volans
TTTCTTCCTCTTCGAATATTTTGTTGAGAATGTTCTGTAGGGCAGGCTTCCTCTTTGTGAATTCTTTAAGCTTTTGTTTATCATGGAAGGATTTTATTTCGTCATCAAATCTGAAGGTAAGTTTTGCTGGATATAAGATTCTTGGTTGGCATCCATTTTCTTTCAGAGCTTGAAATATGTTGTTCCAGGCCCTTCTTGCTTTTAGGGTCTGGGCTGAGAAATCTGCTGATATCCGTATTGGTTTCCCCCTGTAGGTAATCTGCTGCTTTTCTCTCGCAGCCTTTAAAATTCTATCTTTGTTTTGTATGTTAGGTATTTTCATTATAATGTGCCTTGGTGTGGATCTGTTGAAATTCTGTGCGTTTGGTGTCCTGTAGGCCTCTTGTAATTGATTTTCCATCTCATTCATCATATTTGGGAAATTTTCTGATATTATTTCATTGAACAGATTGTTCATACCCTTGGTTTGTATCTCTGTGCCTTCCTCAATCCCAATAACTCTTAAATTTGGTCTTTTCATGATGTCCCATATTTCTTGGAGGTTTCGTTCATGATTCCTAACCATCTTCTCTGTTTGTTCGACTTTGTTTTCAAGATTAAATATTTTGTCTTCATTGTCTGAGGTTCTGTCTTCCAAGTGATCTATTCTGTTAATTATGCTTTCTATTGAGTTTTTAACTTGGTTTATTGTTTCCTTCACTTCCTTGTTTTCTTCAAGGATTTCTGTTTGCTTTTTTCTCAGAACTTCTATCTCTTTATTGAAATGATTTTTTGCTTCCTGAAATTGCTCTATTAGCTGATTATTCATAGCCTGAATCTGCTCTCTCGTCACCTCATTCTCTTCTAGGATCATTTTAATTATGAACATTCTGAACTCCATTTCTGGCATTCCCTCTACCGTGCTGTCCTTAGGATCTCCTGATGCACTATCCAGGTTTGTTTGGGACACTTTCTTCCCGTGTCTTCCCATGCTGCTCATATATCCTCCCCTCTAGTAGTGCAAATCAGAGGGATTGCAACTTTCCTGTAAAGACCCAGAGCGACCCTGCAGATTTCCAGCAACTCACCAGATGTTTGAGAGGTGCTTGATCAAGTGGTGAACCAAGATAGCCGCTATCTCACAACCTCCAGGTTGGGAATGATCAATGTTTCTGGGCAGAGGCAACCAGGAGATGCCACACTGTGTCCCTGGAGCCGCAGCACCGTGTCCTCGCGAAAGGGGTGGGCTTAGGTCCGGGGGCTCAGCGAGGTCAAAATGGAGTCTCTCCGCCAGGGAATCTGTAGAATGGCGCCGACCAGGCCCAAATTCCCCGCTGGGGCTGGCAAGCAGCTCCGCTCCCGGGTAAATCTCAGCTGAAGCCGCAGTGCTGAAGCCGCAGTGCTGTGTCCCCACGGGAAGGGGTGGGCTTAGGTCCGAGGGCTCAGCGAGGTCAAAATGGAGTCTCTCCGCCAGGGAATCTGTAGAATGGCGCCGACCGGGCCCAAATTTCCCGCTGGGGCCGGCAAGCAGCTCCGCTCCCGGGTAAATCTCAGCTGAAGCCCTTGGATTTTTAACTAGTCTCACAATTGATCAACTAATTTCCAGTATTCTGTTCTAGCTCTTCTGAGAATTTTATGTTAGCTATACTTCTTTAAATTGTTGTTTTTAAGTAGATTTTTTTCCCCCTGAGTAGTTTTAGATTCACAGCAAAATTCAGTGAAGGGTACAGAGATTATCCATGTATTTCCTGCCTCCAAGCTTGCATAGCCTCTTCTATTTCCAACATCCTCAACCAGAGTAGTTTGTTGGTTGTAATTTATAACCTACATTGGCACATCATCACCCTAAGTCTATACTTTGTATTAGCAATTGCTTTTGGTGTTATACAGTTCTGGGGTGTAGGCAAAGGTTTAAGGACACTTATCTACCATTGTAGTATCATGCTGAGTATTTACACTGCCCTAAAAATCCTGTGCTCTGCCTTTGCATCCCTCCCTGTCCACTAAACCCTATCTATTACTGATGTTTTTACTGATCCCACAGCTTTGCCTTTTACAGGATGTTATACACTTAGAATCATATAGCCTATGTTGTTAAATTGGTTTTTAAATTGGTTTATTTAACTTTGTAATATTCACCTAAATTTTCTCCATGTCTTTTCATGGCCAAATAGCATTTCCTTTTTTTGTGTGTGCTGGACAATATTCTAGTCTGGTGAACCATAGTTTATTCCTTCACTAAAAGACGTCTTAATTGTTTCCAAGGTTTGGTAATTATGAGTAAGCATTCATGTGCAGAGTGTGTGTGTGTGTGTGTTTGTGTGTGTGTGTGTGTGTGTGTATAACTTTCAAGTCTTTTGGATAAATGTCAAGGGACACAATTTTTGGATTATATGCCATGATTTTGTTTAGTTTTGTTATAAATTAGTAATCTGGCTTCCCAAGTGACTGTACAATTGTGCATCCTTACTAGTGATGAATGAGGGTCCCACTGCTTCTTGTCTTTGCCAGAATTTGAAGGTGTCAGCTTTCCAGATTTTGGCTATCCTGGTAGGTACATAGTGCTGTCTTATTGCTTTTATTTTCCTGATGACATATGATGAGGAACATCTTTTTGTATGCTTATTTGTTATTTTCATATGCTTTCTTTGGTAGGTGTTTGTTAAGGTGTTTTGCTCATTTTAAAAATCAGGTTTTATTTTATTGATGAGTTTTATGGGTCCTTAGAACATTTTGAGTAACAGACTTCATCAGATATGTCTTTTGCAAATATTTTCTCCAACTCTCTAGCTTCTCTTTATTCTCTTGATGGTGTCCTTCACAGAGGAGAACTTTTTAATTTTACTGAAATCTTGCTTATCAATCCTTTCATGGATCATGCCTTTTATGTTGATCTAAAAAGTCATGGCAAACCCCAGGCCATCTCAATTTTCTCCTGTGTTGATTTCTGGGAGTTATATAGTTTTGCATTTTGCATCTACTTTTGTTATTCATTTTGTTACTGTTTTTTATAATTTTTATTTTTACAGATTGCATTTTGATTCATTGTACACAAATGGGGTACAACTCTTTGTTTCTGTGGTTGTGCACAATGTAGATTCATACCATTTGTGTAATCATACATGTTCATAGGGTAATGATGTCTGTCTTATTCCACCATTTTTTATAACCCCTTCCCTCTCATTTCCCTCTATGTAACCTAAAGTTCCTCCATTCTTCTCTTATCCCCCACTCACCCCACCCCATTATGTATCATCATCCACTTGTCAGGGAAAACATTTGACCTTTGGTTTTTTAGGATTGGCTTATTTCACTTAGCATTATATTCTCCAATTCCATCCATTTACCTGCAAATGCCATAATATTATACTTCTTTATGGCTGAATAATATTTCATTATGTGTATATACCACAGTTTCTTTATCCATTCATCTGTTGAAGGGCATCTAAGTTGGTTCCACAATCTAGCTATTGTGAATTGAGCAGCTGTGAACATTGATGTGGCTGCATTACTGTAGTATGCTAATTTTAAGTCCTTTGGGTATTTACCCTTTGGGATAACTGGGCCAAAAGGTGGGTCCATTCCAAGTTTTCCAAGGATTCTCCACACTGCTTTCCAGAGTGGCTGTACCAATTTGCAACTCCACCAGCAATGTAAAGGTGTGCTTTTTTTCCCCCTCACAACCATGCCAGCAGCTATTATTGTTTGTGTTCTTGATAATAGCCATTCTAATTAGAGTAAGATAGCCAAAACAATCCTTAGCAGGATCAGTGAAGCAGGAGATAACACAATACCAGACCTTAAACTATACTACAGAGCAATAGTAATGAAAACGGCAAGCTACTGGCACCAAAATAGACAGGCAGACCAATGGTACAGAATAAAAGACACAGAGACAAACCCACAAAAATATACTTACCTCATACCAGACAAAGGAGCCCAAAGCATACAATGGAGAAAAGATAGCCTGTTCAACAAATGGTGCTGGGAAAACTGGAAATCCATATGCAGCAAAATGAAATTGAACCCCTATCTCTCACTCTGCACAAAACTCAACTCAAAATGGATCAAGGACCTGGGAATTAGACCAGAGACCCTGCACCAAATAGAAGACAACGTAGACCTGAATCTTCATCATGTTGGCTTAGGATCAGACTTCCTTAACAAGACTTCCAAAGCACAAGAAATCAAAGCAAGAATCAATAAATGGGATGGATTCAAACTAAAAAGCTTTTTCTCCGCAAAGGATACAATCAATAATGTGAAAAGAGAGCCTACAAGAGTGGGAGAAAATCTTTTCCATACACTTTTCAGATAGAGCACTAATCTCCACAATTTATAAAGAACTTACAAAACTTTACACCAAAACTACAAAGAACCCAATCAATAAATGGACCAAGGAACTGGGCAGACACCTTACAGAAGAAGATAAACAGGTAATTAATAAATACATGAAAAAATGTTCAACATTCTAGTGATTAGAGAAATGCAAATTGAGTTAATGTTTATGAAGAATGTAGAGGGTATAATTTTTATGAAAGATGTGTCTGGATTCACATTTTAATTTTTTTTCTTCATTTGATATTCAGTTGTTCTAGCACCATTTGTTGAAAGGACTGCCTTTTCTTCATTGTCTTGTCTTTGTTCCTTTATCAAATATCAGTTGATTTTATTTGTATGGCTCTATTTCAGGGTTCTCTGTTCCATTCTATTGATTTGTTTATTTTGTCACTAACATCACACTCTCTTGCTTACTGTAATTCTAGAGTGAGTTTTAAAGTCAGGTAGTATAATTTCTCCAAATTTGTTCTTTTTCTTCAACATCATGTTTGCTATTCTGTGTCTTTCACCTCTTTATGTAAGTTTTAAGATCAGTTTGGGGATAGCTACAAAAGTTAAATTTTGATTAGAATTACTTTGAATCTACAAATCAAGTTGGGAAGAACTGACATCTTGAAGACATTGAGTCTTATTCAAGAACAACCTCTCCATTTATTTAGTTTTTCTTTGATTTTTTATCATATAGTTTTGATCATATAATTTTCCTCATAAAAGCTTGTGCTTATCTTATTAGATTTTTATATAAGTACTTTATTATTTGGCAGGTTCTGGTATAAATTATATTGGCTTTTTAATTTCAAGTTTCAACTACTTATTTCTGGTATATAGGAGAAGGAATGACTTTTTATTTTAACCCTGGATCCTAAAACCTTTCTATAATTCTTCATTAGTTTCAGAAGTTTTTTTTTTTTTATTTCCAGTTCTTTCAGATTTTCTCCCTAAATAATCATGTCATCTGCACAGACAGTTTTAATTCTTCCTTTCCAATATGGACACATTTTACTTGCTTTTCTTGTTTTTTTTTGCGTTAGTTAGAACTTCCAGTGTGATGTTGAAAAGTAATGTTGAGTGGACACATTCTTTCTTGTTCCTGATCTAATTGGGAAAGCTTCAAATTTCTCATTAGATTTGATGTTAACCCAAGTTTTGTGGGGGTATTCTCTACCAAGTTGATGACGACAGGTTGTTTTTTTAAAATCATGAATAGATGTTGGATTTCATCAAATGCTTCTTCTGCATCTATTCATGCTATCATATGATCTTCCTTCTTTAGATTGTTATGATAGATTATATCAATTAATTTTCAAATGTTAACCTAATCTTTTATACTAGGATAGATACTACTCATTCATGGTACAAAATTATTTTTATATTTTATTGATTTCAATTTCCTAATATTTTTGATATTTACATCCATGTTCATGAGAGATATAAATGTGCTGTTTTCCTTTTTTGTTTCTCTTCATGTTGTTTAGCTATTTGGGTAATGTGGCCCCATGAAATGAGATAGGAAGTGTTCCATCTGTTTCTCTATCTTTTATTTTTATTTTTTTGGGGGGGAAGATGATAGAAAATTGGCATAATTTCTTCCTTAAGTGTTAGAATTCACCAGAAAAACTGACCTTGCTTTCTTTTGTGCAATGCTATTGATTATTGACTTAACCCCTTTCATTTATAAAAATTTATTTGAGCCGGGCACGGTGGTGCACTCCTGTAATCCCAGCACTTGGGAGGCTAAGGCAGGAGGATCGCAAGTTCAAAGCCAGCCTCAGCAACTTAGCGAGGCCCTAAGCATCTCAGTGAGACTCTGTCTCTAAATAAAATACAAAATAGGACTGGGGATGTGGCTCAGTGGTGGAGTACCCCTGGGTTCAATCCCCAGTACCAAAAAAAAAAAAAAAAAAAGAAATTAAATTGGAGTTTTTTAAAAAGATTCCTAGCAAGCTAAGTATATTGTTATTTAATAGAGGCTTACTTATTGGTGATCCATACTAAATACTGTCCAGGTCATTAGAAAGTCAGAACATCGCTCCTTTCCTATGCTGTGACCACGTATCCATGTAGTATGTAGAAATATGCATTGTAAAAGTTGTCAAATTAAGTAAAATACTATCTGACAATTTATTCAGATAAATTATTACTCAATCTTTAAAAAAGTTTCTAGTACTTATGTCCCTTAATTTTGGTGTTGGAGTGATCCCTGCCAGGATCTGCTAGCACAAGAGCTGCAGGGGTCATTGGCTCACTCTTCCAGCACACTTTGCTTCTTACCCTACCTTCTGCAACCCAGGGCGAGGCACTTAACTCTTTATGGTTTCAGGAGCCTTTGCACTTCCTCCCATTTGTTGCTTCCTCCTTCTCTTACTAAGTTCCTTGAGCATTGACAATTTATCCCATTCAAGAGTCATCTCCTGGTTCTTGTCTGTTTACTTGACCTGTGATTGTTTCCTTCTCTGGACCTCAGTTATTTGGATAGGGGAATGACTCCCTTTTAAAAATTATGCAAAAAAAGGGGGCATAAGAGGGACTAGGCCCCTCCTGGTATTTCCTTACACTCTGTCTTAAGTTTAGGATTGAAATAGAAGTGTGCAATCTTCATCGGAGGCAGTCATCCTTTAAAGAAATAAACCTCCTGGGAGAAAAGATAACCTTCCAGTTATTATGAAATGCTAAGTCATAAGTATGTTCCATTACAATAAATTATCTATCCTTTGAAGAGCTTTTAGAATTCCAACAACAAGAATCATTTCTAGGAGGAGAATTTTCTTTTTCTTTCCACAGCATGGTTATAAAACCTTTCTCATGTCTGCTGCTTTTCGGAATTATAGGGCAATGAAGAATCCTTTTACTTCCTCTGTTGAGAAAGGAAGGAACTGAAGTCATTAATGGTTCTGATGAAATTAGGAAATTCATACCCTCCCATCCCCAAAGAGAATATGTTAGTAGTTTTAACAGCTTAAAAGTATCTCTCAACTTCACTCTGCGTTCATTAAGAAAACACACGAGGAATCCCCATGTGGAAAGTATGGATTTTTCTTTCCTCTAATACATAAAGTAGTTTCTTGTTTCTTTTCCTTTCTGGTTGGAGTTAAATGGACTAAACCACAGGCAAATGTCTGTTTCAATGCATTCTGGAACATCTGTACCAAGGATAAATTGCCACTTGCTCAGGTAATTTGCTCCTATACTTTTAGAAATGTTGACCCCTTCTCTAAGTATGTATACAAAGGTTTATGCCAAAGTTTCTAGGCACTTTCTCAAAGACTTACTGAATGTGGGGGAGGCTGCAAGCACTAAGAGTAAAGCATGCAGCTACTAGGAGAGACATGGCCAAGATAGGAGCAGGTTTGAAGGATGAACTGGAAGATCATGTTAGCAAGGATAGCTAAGGGCTTCTGGAGAGCGACTGGGGTGTGTGCTGCCACTGAACACTGTATTACAGGTCAAAAGCTTTTATTGTTTTTCAATGCATTATTTTTGTTCCCCATAGAATATCAAATAAAACTTTATTCAAAAGAATAATACTTCATTAAAATTCTTTGGGACTTCAAGATAAACATATTTTAGGACTTAAGAATCAAAGACAATGATTGTCACAAATATACAGACTAGAAATGAATGCTTAGATGGATTCAGCATCATCACATCATTGCCTTTTCTGCAGATATTTTCTGAAGGATGGGTAATATTTAGACCTATAATTTACTCTGGTGTATAATTTCAAATAAGATCTAATTTCTCTTTTCATATCATAACTGTATGTCTTTCCTCAATTTATGCAGTCCCAGGCTGTGGTATTTGTTAAATAGTTTATCTCATGTGGCACTTTCTCTTTGGTTTTGAGCACCACTTTTCAAAATGAAATTTCAGAAGCAGCTACAGACATTTGTAATACATTTGAACAATATGCATTCATGCAAATATGTAAAACTTATATGAATATATAAATTTTAAACCTTAGATTTTTATGGTGGTCTGTATTATTTTCTTGTCATAGGTTTGCCTTCCATTTTTTAAAATTAGACTTACATTATATTTCATTTCTTTCCTGAAGAATACACACTAGGAAATAGACATGGAAAAGCCAGTCTAGAAAAATAACCTGCAGATACTTGGTGGTAAATACATGCTGGTTGAATGAGTAAGTGAAGTGATGGTGTTAAATGAAGCCTGAAAGACAGTCAAAGTAACAAAAAATTATCAAATATCTATAATTGAGAATATACATTATTTATTGAATATGTTGAGAATATATCATATTTTTCATTATCATGGCATGTAACTATTTGTTTTTCATTACAATAATCATTGCTTCAATAAATGAGATATATATGTCACTTTGACTTGTTTTCAAGACATTATATAGTAAGAGTTTAGTGGATTTCAAATTTGCCTAGATAATATTTCCAGGAATAAAAATGTTTTTCAACAGAGGACAGGGTATTAGTCTCTACCAAAGTAATTTTTTAAGCTTCTGTTCTGAATCAGTTTTTATTCAGTTCAAATGCTCTTTGATATTGGACTGAACTGCTATTGAATCAGGACATGAAAAAGATAAAAGGTTACTTTTTTCCCCTGTCAGAATGCATTTGCCAGAAATCTTACTTCCTATCTATATTAAACAATTACCCTTGACTCTTTTGAGAATGGTGCCATTTTAACATCTTTACTCCATGTAGCACAGGATATATTTATAACATCTAGAAAATTTGATTGATATGCTCAGGATGTAGTAAGGCTAATTTGAGAATTGTTACTAGCAAAAGAGACTGGATGCTAAGGAGAAAAACATCATCAATGTCCATTCTATTAATATGCAACCCATGCTCCATGAATTACATAATGATTTCTCTACTGTTGAGTCTTTAAGCTGTTTTTGGACATTTAGCACTGAGAAGTACTTTTCACTAGAATGGACTTTTAAGAGCAAAAGTATTGGGCTCTAGTATATTATTGTTTTTCCTGGATAACATATTTTTTATGTTTTTCAAAATGGGTGGACTGATATAAAATGCAAATTGGCCATCATCTGTGTATGACAAAAATGTAGCAATTTCCACATAAGGAGTTGCAGAACAGAAATTGAAATTTTCTGAGGTTATGCACCGCTGCATCAACTGGCATTTAAAGTACAAAGCGTAGACCCAGAAAATCATGTTCATAAAAAGTTCTTAAAAGAGTTTCAGAGTCCTGCCTCCTGTTTGGCTGGCAATATATTATGCATCTATTTATACCTCACTTTATTCTTGAAAGTATTTCAAGACGACTAAATGTATCTGTAACAATAACTCAGAACAGACTCAACATAACTGGGCAGAATATACAACAGATTTCCTTCCAACTGAAAGATAGTGGGGGCAGCAAAAGCCACTTCAAAAGTCCTTTACTTCCAATTTCTTTGTGGAGTGTAGCCAATTTAAAGCTGAGATATAGGCAGAATTAGTCTCTTGGCATAGATTTTTACTCTTTTAGAAAGCAGTATGTCAAATACATCATGAGCCACAAAAATGTGCCCACTGAGACCTGGAAATTTCACTTCTGGGAATACCAAAAAATAAATTATAAAATATAAAGGTAATACATTCTTACATATTGCTGGTTGGTCACGGTTTTCCATGTAGTATTCAAAGCATGGAAACCATCAAAATCTCCATCCAAAAAAGAAAACATTGGGTAGATAGTATTATACCTACTTCTTAGGATAGCAGTTTGATCATTAAAGTGTGAATATTTATCACTGCAAAAATTAATATCATATGTTAGGGAAAACAGTGTGACTACTATTGTGTTTAAAGGGAAAAAATGAAGTAAAATAGACAGAAATGTTTACCATCACAATATTAATACAAGGAAAACTAGGGGTACTTTATATCTTCATTTTCATTGACTAAAATTTTACAACAGGCTTATGTTACTTCAAAATAGTCCACTTTGAAGAATAATTAAGATCTCGTTGTTAAAGTAATCTCATTTTTATTTGCTCATTTTTATTTGTTAAGAAACAGGACCAACTGCTTGCCAGGGGCTTGCATCTGCTTGGTGTTCCCTGAGGGCCTGTGTCAGCCCTAGGCAGGCAGGCCACAGTGGACATGTGAGCTGTGAAATGGGACAAAAGCTGAGATCAAAAGGAAGAGCCCACTTATGGGGAGGGAAGGAAAAATTCTCTCCAGATTTGAGAATTTGAGAAGAGCTTAAAGCTGAAGGTCAAAATGGAGCATGACTCAGGCAGTCTTTGCATAAGAAAGTTCCAAAGAACAAAGAATATCACACATTCATGTGATAGAGAGGATGTACATACTAATATCTATGGCAGTTCTTATTAAAATTTCATTCTAACAGGATGTGAATTCTGTCATTAAAATCTGTCTCTACTTCTTGTGGAAGAAATGGAAACTGTCAGAAACAAGGTTAAGGACTGAGATAATTCAGAATGTAAATCAGTTAGGATTGGCTTTAAACATAGGAAGTGAATTCTCATTTTTATGGGAACTTGCCATTTTCCAAAACGTGTTAGGTAATTTGTGTTAGTTTATTTAATCCATACAAACTACTACTAAGTAGATAATATCATTGCCATATACAGAGGAGGCACATGGACCCCAAGAAAGTCACGTATCTTGCCCAGGGGCACAGAGCTGGATTTTAAACCAGGTCTCCAAAACCCAGGTGCTTTCTATTATTCCTGCGGGGACAAGAGTGAAAGAACCCAGTAGCTTACGTCCATCAAATTGTGATTACACTTCTACTCTGAGGCATATTTAGTAAGATGAATTCTGCTTCTCACAGTTTATGGAAAACAATTGAGTTATTTTTGACCCATTACCCTGCAAGTGATAGCACAACAAAGGCCATATTCCCTCATCTACATTCAAGATAACTGGAAGGTGTAGTGTATAGGTCCTAGAACTAGAGCTTACATGCAAGGCTATGTTGATAGTGCTAATGGCATCTGGAGAGGAAAGCTTTGATATTGCCTCCAGTCTTGTGAAATTTAGCAGCTGGTAGGGATGTGTGGACTCATGTTGACAAAAACTACATGTTTCCAGAGCTCAACCATGTAAATTAAATCCAAACCAACCCTAGCCAAACCAAGTAAACCAAACCAAAACAAACTCACTGTATAATGTAGACAATATGGTCAGGCAATTAAACAATTACTGACCAAACATTTGCATAGATAGTTGTATTCACATGGAAGGAAAATATTACATGACAGACACAATTTTTTAGATTACACACACTCAAGTCCATTTATTTGGTAATTTGTCTTTGTTATAGCCTTTGAAGTCAAGAGTGACCTCTTTTTGTTCTTTTTGCTAAAATCATACCCATTTCATAATCAATTTCTGTTTTATTCTGCAAGACTTGTCTTCCAATATACATTCCTCTTGGCTCTTATGCAAATGACATTTTCCCAAACTTCTGTTAGGATTGTGTAGCTTAAAAAATGTTGACCTTGGTCATGCCTTGCTATTGACAAAGACACTGAATTTTTTTTTTTTTTCCACTTTTAAAAATAGCTCATTGTAGCCGGGTGTGGTGGCACTGATACCCAGGAAGCTGAGGAAGGAGGATTGAGAGTTCGAGGCTAGCCTGGGCTGCTTAGTAAGACCCTGTCTCAAACAGAAGCAAGCAACAACAAAAATAGTAAATCTTTAACCGGATGCCTGGAGCCTTGGTGGAATATTCTGTTTACATCCTTAGTGGAGTGAGGCCAGCTCCTCTTAAGGGAGGAGATTTGAATAAATTGAAGGGTTGGTCAGTTCTCTGAAAGCAACAAAACCTAATAAGAGCTTGAACTAGGACAAGCCAGGCCATTCTTCCTATCACTGAAAGGCAATGACTTTTAATAGAACTACCACAGTAAAATAGCTGAGAAAGCCACTGCCTTCCTTAAGATCATAACAGCTGACTTCCTTAAAATGTGATAATCACACCTGAAATGATCTATGCTAGAGCCATTTTCAGACATAATTATGTGACAGGAAATGATTTAAAGACAAAAAAATCACGTTATTATCAAGCCTCTCTGTGTTGGAACCTCAAGTTTCTATTTAGCATCCAAAATACTGTGGAGTGTTATAACCTGCCCCCATTTCTTTGTCACTCTCCCACCATCTAAGTTCTACTGTCTCCTCTAAGAAGCTCCTGCCTTCCTGAGAGAGATAAATATTAATATTGCATGTTCCTATACCAACCTACATTCTAACTATTTTCCAACTCTGTTCAGCTGTATTTGTTGATTCTTTACTTAGTTCCATTTCCTGAGCCAACCCTGGCTCAACAGAAATGATTCCTATACCATTTAATACACTATCCTTGCTAGTTACTCTTCCAGAACCTACATGGAAAGATTCAGGCAGAATTTCAGGCGTCTTTTTCTACCAGTCCACATTGCTGAGTCATAGTTTACATCTGTTGCCCTTCTGGTGGTTTGTCCATGGGAACAGATTCCTCCCTTACTGCTCCAGGTCCTTTTATAACCCAGAGGTCAGAAAATGAAGCCCTGACCTTCGGGAGTCATATGACATGGATCAATGACATACCATATGCATCAGAAACTCCCCTGTCCTCACTATTTCCCAAATGATATCAGGGATGAGATAGAGTACTATACATTTCATGGATTATTTTGTTATTCTGGTTATGTAATAACTTTTTCTCTTTGACATGGATTATAGCCTATCACTGAAAGGCAAAGACTTTTAATAGAACTTGATAGATTTCCACCAAAGAATGTCACTCATACAAAGCAGTTATATGTGGATTAGACTTACTGTATAGTCAGTGTTCAACCAGCTTAGGCCTCTGGGGTTGGATTTTGGTTTGTCTTTCACTCAAAGGTGAGGAGGAGTCAGGTATGATGGCACACGCCCGTAATTCCAGCACCTCTGGAGGCTGAGGCAGAAGGATCGCCAAGTTCAAAGCCAGCCTCAGTATCTTACAGCAAGGCACTAAGCAACTCAGCGAGACCCTGTCTCTAAATAAATAAAACACAAAAAAAGGCTGGGGTTGTGGCTCAGTGGTTGAGTGCCTGTGGGTTCAATCCCAAGTACCAAAAATAAAAAGTAAAAAAATGTGAGTGAAGAGGGTAGGTAGGTCTTTACAACAGACTTATAAAAGACTTTAGGAATGGATTTGACTATTCATTATTTTGCCTGGGGATTGTTTTGAAGGCAAATCTTTCTAGATTCTAGAGTCCAGGAATTCCCAGATACTATTTGGATTTCTTTTATTTTGTAATGAATTGAATTTAGGAAATAAGGGAAATTAATGGATGTATTGACATTGGGTTTAGTTATGAAAACCAAGTTTTGTGGAGGAGACACTAAAATGCCTCCAGAAGTGTTTACTAAGTGCCTTTTTGGACCCAGGCAAGATGTAATAGGCCTCAATTACACAGTAATTAATGCAAGGAATATGGTCCATCTCCTCATGGAACTTGCAGTCTACTGAGAGAAACAAATAATAAATGAGCAAGCCAACAGGTAAATATTCTCAGTCTGCAATTTCTATGAGTAACTAATATATAAGGCTATTTCTAAAAATAGACCCTATCAGGTATAATTAATATGCTACAAAATGCATTAATTTTCAGTATAGAGTTTAATTTTGATAATTACCAACCTAATAGATATAGAACATATTCATAATTCCGTAAAATGCTTTTGAATTCTTTATATACAATACCGTCTGCTCAATCCCAGCATCTCAGTCATCACTGACTTTCTTTCTGTTAGAAGAAATTTGTTTTGACTGTTTTAGAATTTCATATAAGTGGAAATCTACAGTAATCTTCATTGGTGTCTGTTTTTTATTTTTCAGTCAGCGTAGTATTTTTGGGATTTATCCATGTTGTTGCAGGTATCAGTAATTTTTTTCCTCCATATTACTAAATAATATTCCATTTTAGGTATATTCCAGAATTTCTTCACTTGTTGATGAACACCTCAATTATTTCCAATTTCCAAGTACTATGACTATTTGTATACTAATCTTTTTCTGGTCATGTGTTTTGATTTCCTTTTGGTAGATATCTAAGAATGGAATTTCTAGGTCATATGGTATAAGTATATTTATAAGAAATAGACAATCTACTTTCTAAAGTGGCTATACCATTTTGCTTTCCCACTAGCCATGTATGAGAATCCACATGATTGTTCTACATTCTCCCAACACTTGGTAATCCCATTCATTTCAATTTGAGCTATTCTAATAGTGCATAATATCTTATTGGATTTTTTTAAACCAACTCTTTGTTTCATTGATCCTTTGTTTTTATTTTATTTTATTTTTTTATTTTATTTTTATACGGTGCTGGGATTGAACCCAGGGCCTTGTGCTTGCAAGGCAGGCACTCTACCAACTGAGCTACATCCCCAGCCCTCTTATTGGATTTTAATTTGTATTTCTCTGATTATAAAAGATGTGAAGCATATTTCCTGTGCTAGTTGGCCTTCTGTGTGTTTTGTGAAATGTATGTTTAAATTTTTTGATCATTTTTAATTGGTTGTTTGCTTTTTATCATTGAGCTGTAAGATTTCTTTAGACAATTTGAATATCAATCATTTGTGACATGCACAGATTACACATATTCTTCCCCCTCCTCAGTCTGTATCTCTATTTTCATTTTCATAATGGTGATTCTCTTGTGAGCAAAACATTTAATTTTAATGAAGTTCAACTTACCATTTTTTTTTTTGTTATGATTCATCCTTTTTGGGTTCTGAGAAATGTTTTCCTAGTGCAAAATTGCGAATCTTTTCTATCTTTTCCTCAAGTAACTTTATAGCCTTAGTACTTAGATATGTAATATATTTTGAGTAAATTTTGCATATGACACTGGGTGAAGGTCAAGAATCTTTTTTTTCCCCATATGGATATCCAGTTCACTATTTCCCATATGGATATCTACTTCTAGCATCACGTTGGAAATAAAATTTCCTTGTGGAATTATCTTCACTTCCACATTTAAAATTAATAGATATACATGTAAGGGGGGTTACTTTTAACCTATATATTCCGTTGAATTATGTATCTATCTTTACCCTAATACCACAGAGTGATCACTATAGTTTTACAAGAAGTCTTGAAGAAAGACAGTGGTAAATCTTTCAATTTTAAAAAAATTAATTTGTATATTTTAGATATATTTCTCTCTATATTTTAGAATCTGTTTATCAATTTCTACTGCAAAAAAGGGATTGCTGGGACTTAGACTGGGACTGGATTTATTTGATGGATAAATGTGGGGGAGAATTGACTTTGACAGGATTCAGTTTTCCAAATGATGAGCATGGTAAATCTTTCTTCTTCCATTACTCTGCAGTGTTTATGGTTTTTAATATATAAGTCTTGCTGGTATTATTTTGTTTTCTGAAGCTATTGTATTTTATATTGTGTTTTTCTTGTTTTTGGAAAAAAAAGGTATTTTAAAGTATTTGTTGAAAGTAGGATACTTTGATGTGTATCCAAAGCCAAATAGTTTAGAAATTTTCAATATTATGGTACATTCATATGTCATATACAAGTCTGGCTGCTTTGTTGTCTAATAAGCATATCATCTCTAATGTGGTCAAATTAAACTCACTTTCATTTTTGACAATATACATAGGGAATAAGCTTGATCTGGTGTTTTATGGTATTTCATTTATTTACCTGAACTGATTATTTCAAAATTTCTTCTATAAGCTTTTTTGCTCATTCACCCTTTTACTAGCAAAACCTTTTTTAAAATACATCTTTTCATATATATTTTGAGAAAGTTATTCAGAACTTGCATACACATAATTCTGATATAAAACACTGACATTTTAAAAGGTCACGACTAGAGTCATAGTAACTCGGTGGAATAAGAGGCTTCTGATGATCCCTTCTTCCTCAGACAACCCAAATTAGCCCTGTTCACAGATCAGTTCTCTCCAGAGGAAGCCAAAATCCAGCTGAAAGTTTTCTACACAACTGACGACTGAAAAAATACCCAAATAAAAGCAGAGATGAGTGGCAGAGACACTGCCCACTAACCTCACCTGGAGCATAGCACTTTATGAACGGGAAAGAAACTCCAACTTCCAGTTCTTCTGAAGGAGTGAAGGGCTTTTATCACACATGTAGTTAGTGCTTGACTTTTTACAGTCCCTGCTGTTCATTATGGTGCTAGAGGAACAGAGATAAGATATTAGGGAATTTCCCTCAAGCACAATGAACTAAGGAGTTTTCTAACTGCAAATACACTTCCAGCAGTTGTAGTTCCAAGAATCAGCCCAGTTTCCACCTTTCCTAAAAAGGGCTTGGCCACAAGCTTCTCCAGCAGATCCTAGTTTTCTAGCCTCTAACAAGCTGGTACCTGGGGACCTACAGAGCAAATAAGGAGTAAACCTCCTCTAGCCTAAATAAGAGAGATAGCACTCTCCCCACCTTATTCCTGGCTTGAACCAGTAACAATTCCAGCCCTTTAATCTTTTCATGGAAAAATAATGGAGGCCTCGACCAATAAGAACAGGAGAACAACACACCCCATACTCTTCCCAGACTTGCTCCTAAGATACACTTGTGCAGTCTCTCATTAGAGGGAGACTGGGAGACCTCTCTGTACCTGAAAGAGAAAGGGAAATGGGGTACTCCCGGAATCATCTGCCCTGGCTTACTTTAGTGATAACTCTAAACAGAAGGCTTCCCCTGCAAGGAAGATGAGACCCTTGCTTGCTTGATCAGGAGAACTAGTATTCCTGGTCTCTTTCTCCCCAATTTGCCCCAGTGATAATTCCAGTTCTATAGTCTTTCTGTGGAAAAGTTCAGAGGACTCTGCCAGCAAGAACAGGAGCATCTCCTTCTCTGACTTGCTCTTAGGTCAAATTTCTTCAAGTCAGTCTCTTTTTAGGGGGAGGGAAGCTAGGGACATCTTTTTGTTTGAGGGGTGAAGAGAAGACTCCTTGCCCCTTCCTCCCTAGCTTGCTTCAGTGATAACCTCAGATTAGAAAGTCCCCTCTGTAAGAAGAGTGTGAGATTTCTGTTTGCATGAACAGGAGAGCAGGCACTCTGTGCAGCTTTTTCCTGGGTTTGTTCCAGAGATAATTCCTACACTGCAGTCTTTCTGTGGAGTTTGGAGGCCTCTTCTAGCAAGAACTGAAGGGATGGCATTCTCTATACTCTCTTCCTCAGAGATAACCTATGGTAGTCTCTCACTGGAAGGTGGCTGGAGGACCTTTCCATGCCTGAAAAGAAAAATGGGCATCAACTGCACCTTCCTTTCTGGCTTGCATCCATGATAGCTACAGGCTAGAAGTCTCCTCCTACTAGAAGGGTGTGATTCTTCTACTTGATCCAACAGGAGAATGAGCACTCTCTGCACCTTTTTACCTGGCTTGCTATAGCAATAAATCTAGATCTGTGTATTTTCCTGGAAATTCTCCTGCATAAATTGAGCAACCAACTTTTACAGCTTTCAAAGAGTAACTGGCTGCTAAACCTACCAGCCCTGGGAGTTGACAGAGCTCTGCATTCTTGAAGTCTCCTAACATCATAGAGAAAAGAAAGGTACTTTTCACCTTGCAGATGTTCAGCAACTGTCTCACAAGGCTTGAAGACAGTAGTCTGATCAAGAGTACAGGCCTCTGCCTCAGACCCTCTCCTTGGCTTAGGGCAGAATGAGTGGGAGATAAACACTGCTTCTCAGCTTTTTTAAGAGAAAAGAAGGAAATGGAACATATGCCCAACATTTTGACCTTTCCAGTTTCATCCCTAGGGAATGGTTTCTATCACATCTCTCTTAAGGCATTCATAATGACATTCTACTTTCTTGAGGAACACTAAAAGCAAAAGCATCAGAGTAGACAAGCACAAAGAACTTTAGAGGTACCTAGAATCTCTGGAAAGGAACATGTCCTATGAAAGTCCAGTCCCAGATTGGGAGAAATGGTTCCCTTATCTAAACCAACAAAATCAAGGAAAATGAAGAAATAAATAGTAAATAGAAGAACCAAGATAAATTTCCAGAAACAGATGCTAATGAATTGTAGACATGTTATTTACCTAATGGGGATATTCAAAAGGAAAGTCACATAGATGTTCCATGAGGTTAGGAGAACAATATAGGAACAGTGAGATTTTTAACAGAGAAAGAACATATAAAAGGTACCAAACAGAAAACACTTTTCTGAAGAATATAATAACTACACTAAAAAATTTAAGAAAGGATTTCAACAACAGACTAAATCATTCAGTAGAAGGGATTAATGAGCTTGAGGATAGGACATTGGAACTAATGCAGTGTGAGAAGAAAAAAGAAAAAAGAATGAAAAAAGGTGAAGACAACCTAAAGGATTTATGGGAAATCATCAAGTGGAATAACATACTAATTTTGGATTATCAGAAAGGGAAGAGAGAAAGAGAAAACAGACATGAAACACATTCAAAGAAATAGTGACCAAAAATTAGCCTGGGAAAAATGGTAAATCCAGAGTTAGGAAACTCAATGGACATTTAACAGATGTCTCTCAAGAGACTCATGTCAAAACATTATATATATATATATACCACAGTTTCTTTAGCCATTCATCTTTTGAAGGGCATCTAGGTTGCTTCCACTCATAGAAATGAAAAGCTGTACCCCATTTGTGTACAATGAATCAAAATGCAGTCTGTAAAAATTAAAAAATAAATTAATTAATTAATTTAAAAAACATTATAATCAAATTATCAAAGTTAAAGACAAATAATATTGAAATCACCAAGAAAAATTACTTGTTACATTCAAGTGGTCCTTCAACAAAATCCTGCAGGCCAAAAGAGTGGAATGATAGATTTAAAAATATGAAAGAAAAAAAAAAGTACCAGCCAAAAATTTGATAGCCAGCAATCCTGTCTTTCAAAAAGAAAAAGGAGATAAAAACTTTCTCAAATTAAAGCCAAGGGAAATGATCATCACTCTACCTTCCTTACAAGAAATGCTAAAAGGAATCCCTGGAGCTAAACAAAAGGTTTCTAATTAGCAACTTGAAAATGTATAACTCATTGGTAAAAGTGAGTACATATTGAAACTCTGAGCAATCTTAAACTATAATGTTGGAGCACAATCAATTATATCTCTATGAAGGTTAAAAGAAAAACTATTAAAAATAACTAGACCTGCAATAACTTGTTAAGGGACACAAACTAAAATATTAAAAAAAAAAATGAGTCATCCAAAGCCAAATGGACAAGGGGGTGGGTAATCAAAGTATAGAGTTTGTACAGGTAATGGAGTTAAACTGTTACCAGCTTAAAATATCCTACTGTAAGCACAAGATTTTTTTTTGTAAGTCTTATGGTATCCAAATGTAAAAACCCTTAGTAGATACACAAAAGATGAAAAGAAAATATTCAAAGTGTATCACTACAGAAAGTCATTAAATCACAAAGATAGCAAGAGAGGAACAAAGGAAGAGAGGAATGCAAGATCCACAAGTTAATCAGAAATCCACATGGCATCGGTAAGTCCGTACCTATCAATAACCACTCTGAATGCAAGTGAATTAATTCTTCCATCAAAATATATCAAGTGTCTGAATGAACAAAAAACAAGTCCCAACAATATGAGGCCTACAAGAGACTCACTTCACCTCTAAAAACACATCTCTAGGGAGATTGAATCTCCACATCAGAGGAGAGTTCCACCAAACCTCTACAGAATGATACCAATCCTTTCCAACTCTTCCAAAACATGAAAGAGGGGGAATAGTTCCAAACTGATTTTACAAGGTCAGACAAGGACAGGACAAGAAAATAAAAATACAGTCCAATCAATACCTTTGAAAAACATAGATGTAAAAATCCTCAACAAAATACTAGCAAACCAAATTCAATAGCACGTGGAAAATATCCTGACTGTGATCAAGTGGGATTTATCCCAGCAATGCAAGGACGATTCAACATACATAAATCAATAAATGTGATACATGATATTGACAGAAAAGAAATCAGCCAGACACAGAAATATAAATATTATATGATTTCACTTACATGTGGAATCTAAAACGTCAGTTTCAGAAACAGACTAGAATGGCTGGGTGGGTGGGGTGAGAGAAGGAGAGATGTAGATTATTGGGTACAAAGTTTCATTCAGATGGAGGAATAAGTTTTAGTGATCTCTTGTACTGCATAGTGACCATAGTTGCTAATAATGTACCACGTTTCAAAATTGCTAAAATAACAGATTTTTAATTCTTTCCAAAAAACACAATCTGCTGGTAACATGATGGAGATGTTCATTAGCTTGATTAAATCTTTCTACAGTGTATATGTAGTCTAAAACATCAACTTTACCATTAAATATACAGTTATTATTTGTTAATTAAAAACAAATTAATAAAAAGTAAAGTAAAAAGTGTCAAGATAAAGAGTAAACCACACTTAAAATGTATAATTAGTAGTGATGATTGTTATTTCTTAAAACATGAAATACAAGTAGAACAAGTTTCTTTTCATTAACAATTTCACTGTAAATTCATTACTTAAATACTTTTGTTGATAATTTGAATTTCATTTACTGATTGTTTTAATCCAGAGTCACTCTACCACTGAGTCACATCCCCCATCCCCTTTTATATTTTAGTTTGAAATAAGGTCTTTCTAAGTTGCTGAGGCTGGCCTCAAACTTGCGATCCTCCTGCCTCCCCCTCTTGGGTTGCTGAGATTACAGATGTGCATCTCTGTGCTCAGCTACTCACTGGCTGATTTCTTATTAGATGAGGCTATCTTTGTCTTCAATCTTGTAACCTATGGACATTTTGTTCCAGGAGAAGTGTCAGCTCTGCCATTCGTCTTGGAGTTTGTCTGTGATTGCATTTGTAGTTAAAATCGATTTACACAACTTGTAAATTATGTGCTGGAATCTTTTTAAACCAGTTGTCCATTTTGTAAAGTTAGGGTGACTAATTCTAGGCAATTTAGTCTGTAAATACAATTACTGAGTTTACTTAAACTGTTACATGTTGAAAAGTAATGAGTAGATGAGAGCCCCTATTGCAGAATTCCTTCCTACTCTCTCATAGGGCCTCTTTCTTATGGTCCTTTCAGTAACAACAACAATTCCAGTACATATTAAATATCAGAAAATCTTAACTCCTTCTTTATTGTTTCCTTTAAAAGTGAATATAAGTAGAAATTGTGATTTGCCCCTCTGTATCTCAAGGGTCATCTTGACATTCTCTGATATGTACTCATATCCACCCCTTGGGAAAGCAATGGTTTAGGTCTTGTTGCTGGCAAGCCCATGTCATTGCATTTGAGTCCTCTGACAGCCAACATGTTTCACACAGACCAAATTAAGAAGAAAATAAAAAGTAAAACCATATCCTCTATTCTACAGCTATCTGTCATAACCAGCTGAATCATACCTTCTATTGGTCATAAAAATAAAGAAAAATTTGGATGCTTTTTGTAATCCTACAAGTTTGGAAATAACAATGTAAAAATATGTGTTTCTAAGGTCATATGAAAGTTCAGTACCTTCTCATCCCACAAATTATCTTAATGGGAAACCTTGGTAACATGTGTTTAGAGGTGTCCAAAATCTTTCTAAATATTTATGTTTTATTTCTTAACTATGTATATCCTCAGTCCCATTCCACCCCTACATTGTCCTATACAACTTCTTGGTAAAAAATTCAAAACAATTACAGGACATGATTCCTAGTTTCAAGGTCCTTGCCTTATTCATGGGAAATGAAGAAATTTATAAGTGAAGTAACTGTAGGAAAACAAAGATAGAATATAGATATTGTCCAGTTTCTTATTTTCTTATTCTTTTATTAAACACAAAAGCCTCCTAAATGTGACTAGAGAAGAGCTTAGGGTGCAAATGTGTTGTTTCCCATATTTCTTTGTTTAAGAATGTAAATTTGTTTTGTCTCTCCAAACATGAAGATAGGAAGAACTGTGGAATGTGGAATGGACTCAGCTCTTCACTAGGCAGGTGGTCCCCAGTACTGGGACCTGGTACACCACCAAGCTCCCTGGGGATAATCTTGAGTTTATGACAAGAAGGTATCCTTATGGTATTTCATAATCCCATAAATCCTTTCTTCCTGACCCTCTTTTCCCTAAGGGTGAAGACTCTGCATCACTAAAACAAAATTTGTAAAACATTTACATTGTATGATGTAAATACAATCACAGTATAGGAATAAATCTATACTACATGAAAGAATAGCAATCTTGAACTTTTAAAAAAATATTGTTGATTTTCCAATATTACATGATTCAAATAGCACAATTTAAGTCAATTTTTTTCTTAACACCTACATATAACAGCAGCTGGAGCAATGATAATCTATTGAAACAAATTTTACCTGTCATAGATTGATCTCCAAAGGCACATTTCCATTAGAAACTGTGCATAAAAATTCACTGAAAAAAATATAGTACCTTGAATGAGAAGAGATAAAATATAAAACATGAGGATTACATCTTTATGTTGTTGCCAAACCAATCTGCAATGTAGTTTAAACATGAATTTTAACTGTCTCTCGGATTGATCTAAATCATCACAGCCACATAGACATTCAGAGAGATGAACTAATTATTTCAGATTCTAAAAATAAATGTTGGCCATGTTGTAACCTATTCTTTTTCTGTAAGTTGGTGTGACCCAAATTTAATTTGAAATGAATAAAATGCTCTCTCTATATTAAGAGCAATCTATATTGCTCTCAATAGATTCCTCATCTCTACCATTATCTTCTCAAATTGTTTTCATGTCAACTTTCTCTCACTCTATAGTTTTTCCTCTTCAGAGAAAATAAATATGCAGGGGCTTATCACCTTCTAATTACTTGCTTATTTCTGTTCTGCCCTCCCAGGCTCATGTGCACCCTGTCATATCAATCTCCTCCACCCATCCCATAGCAGCATTGCTTAGGAAGCTGAAGGATGGAAATAACCACATTGACACAGGGCTGTAGTACATCCAAAGCCTGGAACAAGAACAATGAAGCCAAGGACACTGTTTTAGTCAGCTTTTTTGTTGCTTAACTAAATGACCTGACAAGAGGAGGAAATTTTAGAGGAGAAAAAATTTGTTTAGGGTTCATGGTTTCAGAAACCTCTATCCACAGACAGCTGGCTCCATTCCTTGGGGCTTGAAGCAAGTCAAAACATCATGGTGGAAGAGTGTGATGGAGGAAAGTGTCTCAGGACATGGCCAGGAAGCAGAGAGAGAGAGAGAGAGAGAGAGAGAGAGAGAGAGAGACACTCCACTTGCCAGTTACAAAGTATGTACCCCAAAGGCATGCCCCCAATGACCCACCCCCTCAAGCCACACCCTCTCTGCCTTCAGTTACCACTCAGTTAATCCCTATCAGATTAATTCACCAAATCAGTCCTCATAACCCAATCGTTTCATCTCTAAGCCTTCTTGCATTGTCTTACATATGAGTTTTTGGGGGACACCTCACATCCAAACCATAACAGGCACTAAGGGGGAGTTGAGAAAGGTCAGGCAGTAATCAGAGTGGCAGAGGAGGACATTCTACAAATAGATGATCTAAAGATGGGGGTTTATTTCTTGCATAGAATCCCTAAAGAGAAAATATTTTAAACATATGTCTGCCTTTCAATGAAGTAATACTCATAGAAGCAAATCAGAAATAGCAAGCAAACAAACGGATGATTAAAATTTAACACTAATGGAATATTTTAATAATTGTGTTCTATCAACAAAATAAAATTTCCTATGTCCACTAAAATAGTAACTAAAAGTCCATGCTCAATGAATAATCAAACTGAACAGCAAAGCATCTGTAACATGATGTTAGTAAAATAAAAGAATTCAAACAATGTTTTTGAATTATAAGAACTCTACTAAGCTACACAGGCAAATTTTGTCAGAGAGAAGGAACCAGAGAGAATCAGATTGGGAAACAGAGAAGGATAAGGAGAGAGAGGGAAAGGAAGAAGGAGAAATGAGAAAGAATGGTTGAATGACCAAGTCTAAAAAGACAGAAGAGGCAACTCCAGAGATCTGGGAATAAGAAATTAATATCAAAACATTCATAGTGTTGAGAGCAGTGTAGACAACAAATATTTCTGACAAAGAGGTATAAGTGAAGTAATGAATAAATGAATATTTTCTGTTCAAGGAAGCTTGAGAAGTATACCTAGAATATTTCTTAATGATAGCACCAGATTTTTTTCTTTTAATATTGGGTGGAGGGTCTTTCTCATCATTTCATTAGTTGGGGACAGAGATAGATGGATGCATTTTTAATTACTTTGAAAGTGCGACTACACATATATCTTGAATTTTATCTTAATACATCTGGAAGTGGAGAAATGACCTTTGACTCTTTTCTGATTCTGTGATTACAATTTCATATGAAAAAATGCCTCAAGAATAGAAAATATCACAGCTATTTAAAAAGTGAAAAACTAAAAATGACTTCTAGAAAATATATTTGCTGCCGTGACTTCTAAAAGCGCAAGTTGCTATCAAACCTGTTAAAATGTATTAAGCTTAAATTTTGTTTTTGTACCTTACAAAACAAAAAGGTTTTGCAATTTATAACTGTGCGAGATGAGACAAAAATGAAAAAGTGTCTGATAATAAAGATATCTACATATGAGGAATAGAATGTTTTGGGGGTCAATACTTCTCTTTGAATTTAAATTAGAATGTCACTTATAACAATGTGTCTGGGTGGGACCATTATTGGTCATTATGACAAGCTATAGACATAAAAATTTTTATTTATTTTCAAAAGTTTCATTGTATTAAAGCTTCTTTTATATGCAGTTATGCAGTAAAGTGATCAATCATATTGCTAGGTCTTGTGACTATCAAAGATTTACAGAGATTTTTGTAAGCAGATAATGGCTAGAATGTGAAGGTGGCAGCCACGTTTGGAAGACCTGCCCAAGTCCCTGATCTCATCTTCAGGAGGATCACCAAGGATATATATATCCTATATATATATATATATATATACACTTTAGGGAAGACTGTTACACACATTCTTATAAAGAAGTGTCTTGTGCAAGTTTGTGTGTATGTGTGTGCATGTTTGGTGGGTTGTCATGTTTGGAGAAGTGAAAGAACAGAGTCTTAGAATTAGTATAATCCTGAGCAGTGGAAGGCTTGAGGGAAGGATAACATGGATTTTTCCAGTCTCTTGACTTGCTTCTCTGATAGGAAAAAAATTTTTTTATTCTCCTGTTATTTATTCCTTTTCCTCAGCATTTGTATTAGTCAGTGTTCTGTAGAGAAATGGAACCCATAGGGTTTAAATACAATAAGATTTATTATAAAGAACTGGCCCACAGGATTATAAGGGTTGAGAAATCCTATGATCTGCCATCTACAAATGGGAGACCCCAGATAGCCAGAATCCAGTCTAAAATCTGAAGGTCTGAAGACTGAGAGTTGACAATGTGGTGAGTTCCAGCCTAATGGGTCCTAATGTGGCAAACACTTTTTACAGGTAAATCATGTTCAATACTAGGATTGCATTGTGTGTGTGTGTGTGTGTGTGTGTGTGTGTGACTTTGATTTTCCATGGATTTAGTATTTGTCTCATTTTCAATTTGTTTCCTTTCTCTTATGCCTCTTGCCAAATGACCTGCAAGCTCTCTGCTATCAGTGTAATCATCTCAAAGGAATACACAGCAGGTATTTTATTAATTAATTTTTCTTGGACACATCAGTCTTGGAACTCTCTGTCTTCCTGCTAGAATCAGATCAACAGCTCTGTAGGTCTGCTACCAAGCTGACATCCTGGGACAATTCCTCTCAGCCTGGATATTCTAGTTGTGTCTTCCATCTCATTTCCTTGATCCCACTTCTTCCTTTTACTTGTTGCTCTCTGAATGTGCATTTGGATATAGAACAATCTAATCAGCCCCAATAAAATTGATTCTAGTTTTGAGATGTTTTAAACATTTACTGACAATCCCAGCTGCGTGTGTGTCAAGGTGACAGCAACAATTAGCATTAATCTTTAACTTAATCCCCGCGCACTCCAATGCTTTCATTTGGTTCATGCTAGTGGCCCACCCGAGTTCTCTTTCTTATGCTTCTGTTGTAGGTTCTAGGTCAGTGGTAAGAATTTTCCTTTCTGCTTCATCCCTCTACTTTGCAATTAAACTTGTAAATTTCCTTGTTCTTTTTCTGTGTCATGCTACAAATACACATGCAATATGGAGATTTCTAGAGTTCTTATCCTCATCTCTTTTTTTTTTTCAGACTTCATTTTGATTCATTATACACATATGGGGTACAAATTTTCATTTCTTTGGTTGTGCATGATGTACATTCATACTATTCTTGTTAATCATACATGTATGTAGGGTAATGATGTCTGTCTCATTGCACCATTTTTCATACCCTGCCCCCTCCCTCTCTCATTTCCCTCTATGTAATCTAAAGTTCCTCCATTCTTCTCTCACCCCCCCCATCTGCCTCAACCAGATTCTATATCATCATCCACTTATCAGGGAAAACATTCGGCCTTTGTTTTTTTGGGATTGGCTTATTTCACTTAGCATGATAATCTCCAATTTCATCCATTTACCTGCAAATGCCATAATATTATTCTTCTTTATGGCTGAAAAATATTCCATTGTGTATATATACCACAGCTTCTTTATCCATTCATCTGTTGAAGGGCATCTAGGTTGGTTCCACAGTCTAACTATTGTGAATTGAGCTGCTATAAACATTGATGTGGCTGTGTTACTGTAGTATGCTAATTTTAAGTCCTTTGGGTATACACCAAGGAGTGGGATAACTGGGTCAAAAGGTGGGCCCATTCCAAGTTTTCTGAGGAATCTCCACACTGCTTTCCAGAGTGGTTGCACCAATTTGCAACTGCACAGCAATGCAAAAGTGTGCCTTTTTCCCAGCCATGCCAACATCTATTATTGTTTGTGTTCATGATAATAGCCATTCTAGACAGAGTAAGATGAAATCTTAGAGTTCTTTTAATTTGCATTTCTCTAATTACTAGAGATTTTGAACACTTTTCCATATATTTTTTGATCACCTCTTCATCCTCTTCTGTTAAGTGTCTGCTGGGTCCATTTATTGATTGGGTTCTTTGTATTTTTGGTGTAAAGTTTTGTAAGTTCTTTATAAATTTTGGAGATTAGTGGTCTATCTGAAGTGCATGTAGATTTTCTCCCACTCTGTAGGCCCTCTTTTGGCATTATTGATTGTATCCTTTGCTGAGAAAAAACTTTTTCGTTTGCGTTCATCCCATTTATTGATTCTTGCTTTGATTTCTTGTGCTTTGAATGTCTTGATAAGGAGGTCTGATCCTAAGCCAACATAATGAAGATTCGGGCCTACTTTGTCTTCTATTAGGTGCAGGGTTATCTTCATCTCTTTATTCCTGGTTGGAGTATAAACATAAACTCATGCTAGACAAAAAGTCTAAGATTCCTGGAGTTTACATTATATTTATTTTTTCTTTTCTTCAGATCTACAAGTAGTGGCCAATGTTGTTCTCTTTTCTTTTCCTTTTTTTTTTTGACTTTATAATTTTTTAATTTTTTCTTTTTAGATATATATGACAGTAGAGTGTATTTTGACTTATTGGTTCTCTTCTTTATGACATCATTAGAGACCTACTTCTTCTTCATTTTTCTTTCTTTCCCTTAATAGTCTGTGTATGAATACATTTTGAGACAGAAAGATGATAAAAGATTCCTGAAAATAGGCTGATTCTTATTTACAGAAAGGAGGAAATGTATTAAACTGATGACAGTTATTGACTGGTCTTTATTTTCTTCCCTTAGCTCATGTAGAGGACCAGATCAGTCAAACTTCAGGACTGATACAGTCACTCTGTGGGTCATTTGCCATTGCTGTTGTTTTGTCATTGATTTTCCCCAAGACATTCTACAGATATAAAGGTCTGAGCAGCTGCTTGGTGGAGTGGGACTCTTCTTACACATACTCTCATCTGCCACTCATTTTCAGTAGAACTTTTACCTGACTTTCAGTGATCACTGCTGACATCAATCCTTAGGCATCAAAGATGTAACCTACACATGTCCTATTGACAAAGAACCACGGAATTTACAAAGTGTGATGGAGGGAAATAAAAAATAAAATCAACATTTCTTGTGTGCCTCTTATGTATCGTGGATCATAAGGACTTCCTTATTGGACACATATTAGAATGGATACTGCAGGGATGGGGTTTGGTTTTGCTCACTATCGTGTCACAGGTGCCTTGAACAGAGCCTGACTCAAAGTAACTCTGAAGGAATGAATGGACAAATGATTACAGTATCTTGTGGGATCCTGACAGTCCCCTTTTACAGGATGCTATCAAAAAGTTTTAAGTAGTGAACTTTTGTTCTCATAGGTAATAGCAACAGTAGCAGGTGGGACTCAAAATCACATGTATGTGACTCCTAGTTTATGCTTTTAAAAATACTAAGTTGCACTACATAGAAGGTCTTTCCTATGTAGAATTATACTTTCCACATGGTAATCACAAAACAGAAAATGTTGAATGTGTACATAAAATGGAAACAAAAAACAAAGAAGGGTCCCTTATGTAAGTCTAGGTGATTTGATTCATTCATTTCTATCAAGGGTATATAGTTTACCATGTCTTGGCGCAGAACTTAGTGTTTATTTTTTAATTTTCTCTTAACACAATCTACTCCATTGTCTTCTTATGAGACTTAGGAGCATTGCCAATGGGTGTGGTTCCCAGTGGTTAGATTTTCAGAAATCACTCACGCTGTTTACTTCAGTTTTCATTGTAATTAAACAATGATCTGCTTTAGACATTACACTTTGACAAGCACTAGATAAAATATTCTATCTGCATCTGATAAAATACAGATGTCAAAAAAATCCACTAATTTATTCCAGAAATGCCTGGTACAACATGTTTCAGCATCTCAGCATAATCTGAAGAAGCTCAAAGGTACATGCAATTCACTAGTGCTTCATGGTATTCAATGATCCTGTTACCTGTTCCTCTAAAATAAGTCATAATTAAAACTTCATTTCTAGTTTAGTTGTGTTTGTTATATTACACACAGAACGTGCACTTGTGTCCTATAAAGAGCAATGGACTTGGCAAAGCTGATCTCTTTCTGAGTCATAACTTGACCAATTCAAAAGCTGTGAGAATTTGAAAAAGTCATGAAATGTGTCTGAACTTCAATTGATTTATGTGTGAAATGTGGACCAAATTCATTAAGTCTCCCAGGGCTATTGTGAGCATTAGATAAGAGAATGTATATGAAACAACGTTGTTTTTGCAAAACATGAAACAGGAGTCTTCACTAGCAATATTGTATGTAGCATTTAGATGCATGGTGACTTGCTCGGTGAACTCTTCTCAGGCCTTATAAATGGTATAGTTTTTTTCACTATAATCAATAATATTCAATTCCTTCTTTCCAGGTTCCTTCTAGAAATAGATGTGTGACATGTTTCAACACAAATATGTACATTGTGATTAACAAAACAGAAATGGAAAGAAGTTTGAATAGGGAAAATTGAATATTAAATAAATACTAAGAGTTAATGTAGATAATACTGTGAGTGAGAACAAACCTCAGATTGTGGAACCTAGTGTGGTAACCCTACTTATTAGGATGATGTGCAAGCATAAACAGTTTTTGTGTAGCGTTTTAATTCACCTAAGGTCAATTAATTATATGCCTGCTACTTTCTGCCTCTGTACATTCAACAAATACACATTGAACATTTACTATGTGTCATACACTATGGTAGGCACCAAGAAAAATCCAGGAGTAAAATGGTCGTATCTAGTGATTGAAGCATATTTTCACATGGATTATAATAAGTAACATAAAAGAGAACTGAATTTTATTATATGATTCTATAAACAATACAAAGAGAAGAACTGAATTCATAAAAACATGGGCAATCTATTTTAATCTTTGGAGGGAGTCAAGAATATGCTCTCTGAGGAAATATTTGACCATACTTTAGATATCTATAATTTTCTAAAAATTAATGTTAACTACTTTTGTTCATTTTGTGAACTACTCATTCATTCAACTAATTCATACTTGAGGGTCTTTATGAGCATAAAATAGAAAGAATAATAGCAAACTTTTATAGGAATTATATATCTGTATCAGGCATTATAAGCACTTCATGTATATAAAATTCTTCATCTTTGTATTATTTCTGTGAATAAGAAATATTATCAGACTCATTTTATGGATGAGGAAACTGAGGACCAGCAAAGTAAGTGACTAGCCTCATTTAGGTCAATAGTAAGTGGCTATGACAGGATTCCACTCCCTGGTCTGACTGCACATCACACTCCACTAGCCATTAACCAATTGCCTTTACTGAGCTCAAATCAACTTCAGGACCTACAAAAGGGCAAGGTTCCCAGGGAAATATTTGTTTGAAGCAATTGTGAAAAGTGAGAGGAGGAGACATAAAGATATCCTGCTAGTCTAGGACCTATACAATGCTACATGTTTTGGAATTTTAGAAGCTCAAGGTGAAGGAGGGTAGAAAGTTTATAGACTCAGAACTGTAAAACAGTATGTCTGCTTTGGGGGAGCTACAACAGAACAAGGTGCTTCTCATAGGAAGAGATTAGGGTGGAGGCTGGAGGAAGAGGGTAGGGCCAGATCACAACGGGCCTTCCGATCCAGCTAGAGTCTGTGTTTCCTCCTGAATGACATGCAGGAAACTGTTTCAAGAAGGGAACTGGCATTAAACTTGAGTTTTAGAATGATCAGTCCAGAGAGCGACATAGGGGATAGATTAGAAGGGCTGGGTGCCCAGTTAGAAAGACATTGTAGTAATAATTGAATCACACAGTGATAAGGACCTAAGGCTCTGAAAAGTCAGAGAAAGATGCAGATTAAAAACTAACTTGGAAGGTAAAATTTAAAGGAGTCGGAGAGCCATTTCGATGTGTGTTTTGAACAAAGAGACTTTAGTTTAGGATGATTTTCCAGATTGCTAGTAACCCCCAGAATTAAGAGTCATGAGACCTGATGGTGGGAATGGTAGGACAGGGGTCCCCAGTGGAGGTTATCTTGGAAAAGTCACTTAAAATCAACTTTCAAAGTGAGCTGGTTCAGAGAATGCCAAACAACTCAGGAGGCTTCAAATTCAACTAACACTTTCCTTGCTCCTTTCATTTATCTTTCCTCTTGCTTTTTTCAATTCTGTTGGCATAGAGTAGGGAAGAAGGTTTGAAGCAAGTTGGGGAGACAGCATTTTAATTCAACAATCAACTCTGAAGTGTTGGTCAGTATCCTGACTGGAAAATTTTAATTATTAAGCAGAGAATGAGATTAAGATTTAAATTGACAGCGTGGTTGTTGTGATTTGGATATGAGGGGTCCCCCGCTACTTCTGTGTGAATGCAGGAACATTCAGAGGTAAATGATTGAATTACAAGAGCTGTAACCTAATCAGCTGACCCTAATTTGAAAGGACCCAGTAACTAACTGTAGGTAGGTGGGGCATGACTGGAGGAGGTGGGTTCATCTTCCATTCCATGGCCTTTTCCCCTTTCTCTCTCTGCTTTCTGGTTAGCATGAGCTGAGCCCTCCTCTATGCACTTTTGCCACGATGTGCTGCTTCCCCTTCAGCCCAGAGCAATGGAGTCGGCTGACTATGGGCTGAACCATCGAAACTGTGAGCCAAAAATACCTTTTTCATTCTCTAAGTTGTTCTTGTCAGGTATTTTGTTCACTGTAATACAAAGCTGACTACACAGTGACCAATAGCAAGTAGAAAAGTCATGAGATTGTCCAGGATTTTGCTCAAAGGGCAGGGGAAAAATATCCTGAATAAATTTTAAAATTACCCAGGAAGACTCAAATAAGTTACATTCACTAATGTCAGAAGCCAGGAACTGGGGAGGGTTGCAGTAGATTGATGAGCAGATTAGAAAAGTGCAATGATGATAAGTGTATGGGAGGGGAGTTTTTTTTTTTTTCAAAGTGTCCTTAACCCAAGAAACTATGGAATGAGAGGGTGGGAAACTGCAGAATTTTTTTTTTTTTTTTAATATTGAAAAGATCTGAGTGTGTTTTTAAGCTAATGGGAAAGAGTAAAGAAATATTGATGCTATAAAAGGAGAGAGTGGATGATTCATGCACACATATTTAGTCTTGAACTAGCTCAAGAATTTGTGGTTAAGCAAAGTCCTTCATTCATAAGTCCTGAATATTTAGCAGCATAATTAAAAACTTGTGTGATTTCTTTAGAAATTACCTTTCTAAAGTGCTCAAATTTAGTCTTTGTCATTTTGAAAGTTGAAGGATTCACATTCACTGTGCTTGGTAAATTTATTCTATTTTGATTATGGATGTTTTATCCATAATTTGGGTCTTGGAATTTTGAAACACTGAATTAATGTATAAGCTTTCTGACAAATTTTGTTTTATTCTTTTACCTTATAAATTGGATTTACTTCTGGATTCCCAGTAGCCAGCATCATTCCTGATGAAGAGTATACCCTAAATCATATTTGGTGAATGAATGACTTATAAATAGTAGCAGAAACCTAAAAGATTGGGTGAATAATAACTGAGTGAAAGATCCACACAGAAGACATGAATACTAGGTTATTACCTAGTATTCTGAACGAATCAGTTTTAAACATCAGACATCAGGAAGCCTGAAAATAAACTTGATCTTCAAATGAACATTACTTATGTATTCATTCAATGAACTTCAGTTTGAAGATTTCCTTAGTTTTATTTATTAGAAAGGAAACCAATGACAGTGAGATCACTTATATTTTGTTTTTGTTAAAGAACTCTGTAAAATAGGATGAAAAAGGAAGGAAAGAAGGAGAGCAAATGTGTCTAAGCTACTGTCATTAAACAAATGGTGGGACCATCAATATAATCCAAGATTCCATACTCTAAGATGGCAAGTACTGTAAATTATTGGAGCCAGCAGATTCTTTCACTTATTTTTAAAGAGAAGGTTATTTACATCCCAAAATACCATCTTATAGTTTGACCTGAGTACTACTTCCTTAAATAGAGGAAATTATTTGAACTCAATTAGATCTTTGCTTCTTCATTCAGCCATATTATTCTTTTTTTAAATGTATGCAATTTAACAAAATGAGTATTATCATGAACTATATGGATATATAATTCCAACTTTGGAAATTATGGGTTGAATTCAGCAAAGACATCATGATTATAGCTTCTTTATTGTATAGTTTCTTCCTCTGCATTTTTATCATGTGAATGTCAGCCCTACTTATTATCAATAGCTATTTTCAAAATTTAATCAGTGGTTTTAACAATAATTATCATTACATTTATAGAGAATTGGCAGAGTAGATGCAGTTTGCCATTCATAAAGTTACAGGTTTTCTATAAATAAAAGAAGGTGATAATTATTATAGGAAAACTTGCATTTTTGCATATGAATGGGGGACAAGAGTAACACTTATTTCTTAAGATATAAGATGTAAAAAGTAGCTGGTTGGGATTTTCAGTCTCTTTATTTAATAAGTCTTTCAATCAGATCACCCCAGTGCTTCCTGAATACTAAACAATAGTTAAACAAGACTGGGAAATGGAAGTCATACAACCCCAATTAGGAGACTATTGTTATATTATTTTTGGTAGCACTACTTCCTTGGGTGAGGTTTTAAGGATAGTATTTCTAAAGAGGAGATACACTTCTTCCTTTCAGTCACTTGATTATTTTTTTTAAGGTACACCATTGTCTTAGTTGATTTTGTGTTGCTATAACTGAATACCCAAGACTCGATGATTTATGAGGAATAGAGCTTTATCCTGGTGTCATGGCATATACCTGTAAACCCAGGGACTTGGGAGCCTGAGGCAAGAGGACCACAAGTTTGAGGCAAGCTTCAGCAACTGAGACCCTGTCTTAAAAAAAATTGAAAAGGTCTATGGATATAGGTTAAAAGTAGAATACTCCTGGGCACAATCTCCAGTACCTAAAATATAAGAATAAAAAAAGAAGAAAGAAAGAAAGAAAGAAAGAAAGAAAGAAAGAAAGAAAGAAAG
>JAJEJO010053908.1:270046-282808 GCA_020662805.1 Glaucomys volans
AGAAAGAAAGAAAGAAAGAAAGAAAGAAAGAAAGAAAGAAAGAAAGAGGAAGAAAGAAAGAAAGGAAGGAAGGAAGGAAGGAAGGAAGGAAGGAAGGAAGGAAGGAAGGAAGGAAAGAGATTTTTTAGTTCAGTCATATCTGGCAAAGGCCTTATGCTGCATTTTTTCATGGTGGAAAAGCAGAATGGTTCACAGGACCAAAGAGAAAGAAAGAATGGAAGCAAGAAAAATCATCCAAGCAAGCAGAACTCACTTTGTAACAACCCATTCTTTTTTTTAATTGGTGCATATTAATTATACAAAATGGTGGGTTTCATTGTGGTGTATTCATGCATACACAAAAACATAATTTGATAACAACTCATTCTTGTCATAACTAATCTACTCCTGATAAAGTGGGCGTTCATGCACTCCTGTGATATTAACCCAGTCCTGAGAGAGAGAGAGAGAGACAGGCATTAATCCCTCAATGACCTAATTACCCCTTAAAGTTCCTTCCAACACTATTACACTGGGGACCAAATTTCAATTTTAAAGGAGATAAATCACATCCAAACCATAGCAACCATTAGTAGTATGGATTAGCAAAATGACATCTTGTATATATTAAACTGAACTCGAGGACTATTTCAGGATTTGTGAATTGTTTAAGACCATGTGTATTCTGATGATTACAAGATTCCTCCTTACCATGCCTATTCTCACATTTCTAATTTATTTCACTACTATGTATATTAGACAAAAAATCCTCTAATTCTTAATCATAGCAGAAACTCTTAGACACTCTTGACCCTGCCCATATTCCCTCAGTACTCACCATTCTAGTACATTCCATTTCAGTACCTGCTATGGTGTCCCAAGGCAACATGACAACTTAGCACCTGCAGACTATTTTTAGCCCTGGGTACATGCTGAGTGGTTTGGAATCGGGTTGGGGTGGGGATGTGGAAGATCTGGAAGTGCTTGGGGCTTCGTGCCCTTGGTCCACTCGTCAGCCAATATCAGAGATTTGGAGGATAAATACAGTCATGCTCTGCTCAATGTTGGGGGCACCTTCTGAGAAAGGCATCATTAGGTCATTTTGGAATATGAACATCACTAAGTGTACTTACGCAACCTAAGATGGGTACAGTGTGACCAGGTGATAAAATCTTATGGAACTATGGTATATGCAGTGTGTCCTTGACAGAAACTTAGTTATGTGGCACATGACTCTCCCTCATGTGTATATCCCTATGGAGTCTCCTACGCTATTTCCCAGGATTCTGTGGAAGACAGCCTCAGCTACCCATAGTAATAATTAGTTGGAACATGAATCTTTCATTGCTTTTCTTCTCCCTTTATCTCAGTTTCCCACTCTCCCACTAATGTTCCCTAGTTTCCCTAGTCACCTCTCTAATAAACTACTGCCACTGAAGTTCTGGCCCTACTGTCTTTTTTGAAGACACCAATCTAAGATGTAGGTATCCATGACTGGAACTTACATGAAAATGTAAATCAAATGACATTCAAATATCTAGTTATTAATTGGAAAGAATAATAATGAAATATTAATATTAATTGGAAATAATAATAATGGTAAAAAAATTGCCATTTCATTGAATGTATATTCTGTAATTATGTGACAATCAGCTTAACTATTTTTATGTATTAATGTAGTCTTCCCCAAATATTTCCCTGTGAAGTAATTATCCTATCATTCCTATTTTACAGATGAAGAAACTGAGGCTTAAGGAAAGTAAGTCACTTCACTGATGTTCTATAGCTAAGACATTTTGAAGCCAGGATTTGAATCCAATGCTCATAACTATCAATTAAGCAGACAGACTCCCCAAGTTGTAAATTCTTTTTTAAAAAATCAGGTCCCCTTAGGGACCTTATATGTATCATTTCATTTGTTTTGTATTTGTTAATTTTGGTTTATTTTTGCTGAAAGATTATGATAACTAGAAATAATGGCTTTAACTTCTTTCTTAACAAAAGCAAATTTTGACCGCTGACTGGACAATAGTAACCATTATAAAGAATTCTTCAAAAGAACAACTGCAACTTGAAGGATGATAGTCACATGAGTCATTCACCATCTGCAAAGCTGCTTTTCCTAGGAAAGAAGGCTTGGGTCCAACTGGTTGAAGTAATAAGATGATAAATCATTTGGAGAAGAATCTTACTTCTGGTCTGTTTAGAAGAGAGGAAGTTTTTATTTTCTGTAGACATGGAGCCAGTGGCTCATATAAGCAAATTCCAAATTAAATGCATACTTGTTGAATAGCAAAGAACTTGGCTTTCTTGTACATTGCTGTTCAAAAATTAATCAGAGAAGATCGTGGACTCAGAGGAAACTTGCTATGATGGAAACCAAAGTATAAATAAGGGTTTCAAGGTTGAAAAATTCCCCTAGCTTTTAAAGACTCAATTTTACTCAGTAGTACAGAATGTTTGGTACACAGTAAAAAAAAAAAAAAAAATTTACAAACACTGTCACTAATCACATATTTATTTTGGTTGTACCGTCATCATGGTGAAAACAATACTAAGTACCATTTTGAAAAGTGTAAGCACTTACATCTGCAAAATATTAGACTAAACTTCATCTTCTGTATAGAGAGGTTACCATGACTCCAAGTGAACACAGCTACTTTTCTCTTTCATTCTTTCTTCCTTTTCTTATTCTTTCCCCCGCTTCTTGGTGGAAGGACAAATTCCACAATTTGGTTTTACTCAGGGTTAAGTTTTTAGAGCAAACAGAAGGCAGCTCCACTTTCTTTAAGTTCACTATAATTATGCAAGTTTTGTTGTAATATGCCACGTCAGTAATTTAAAGTTTAAACAGGCAAAGCTTATTTTCTAAAGGAAAGAATAAATATCAGGAGAATAGCATACTTAAAAATGCTATGCATTTACATATATGAAATTCTGCCACCAAACATTTTATTTAGTGACTGAAATCTATTTGTAAAGCAAATTTGTTCTACAAAAAGAGCAAAAATATTCCTTTCTAGTCAACACATTATGACTCTTTGATCATACATTACTTTGCATTATGGTTGGCTACATATACATTTGTTAGTTCAACTGAATTTTTATTTTTTCAGGAGCAGGTGTCATTTAATTTTTCAATTAAATGAGTTCTTGTTGTATACCTACCTTGTGTCAAATTGTGTGCTAAGCATTAAGAACACAAAGACAAAAATAAAAAAAATTAAAAAAAAGGAATACAAAGACAAATGAGTTCAGGCCCCTATCTATAGGACTTGGAAAAATGGAGTGAGAGAGAAGGTACTTAAAGAGTTAATATAATCAATGTCAGGATAACAGCATAAGCAGAGTTATCTAGAACCAGGAGAGTGACATTTAATCCAATTTCACAGAAGTAAAGGGAGAAAATAGCATAAACTAAATTAGTATCCATTGAATGCAAAGATGCACACGTTTGTAATAATGTATATCTATGGTATGAAAGATGAGGAATGAAGAAAACTTAGTGATCAAGGTGATAAAGTAACTCAAAATGACTTTAGACTTCCAGCCTGGGTTCTTTGTAAAAGGTGATTCTTACATATTTTATTCACAGATGCAGAAAAAAAGACAAGAATGAAAATTTGTTTAATAGGAAATTTTAGAGTTTTCAAAGTGTTGTGTTTAGGACAAAGTGCCTGTGGAATATGCTGGCAAAAATGTTTAGGATAAAGTCAGATATGTGGATCTGCAGGTGAGAAGAGAAATCAGGAGACCCCATATGTGTGGGAGTCAAAAGTTTCTGAGAGTAAATATGATTATCCCAGTAGAGACTTGATGGAAACTCACCTAGGGCAGTAGTCATATCTTGCTCATGACTAGGAAGAACATTTTTTTTTATTGTGTTTATTGACCTGATGCAAAAAACATTAAGAATAGAGGACTCTGTAACTTCAACATTGAAGGAAAGTAAAATTGAATTATTCAAAGGAAAAATTTACATAATCACAAATAAGATTAAAACCAACTTTTCCAACCAAATCAGGAAAACAGAAGTAGTAAGTATGTTTTTTTAAAAATTTTTGAGATAAAGTATACATTGTTACGATGAGAATTAAAGAAATTTTTTAAGAAAATTATATATATTTAAAATACAAATATATTTAAGAATAATTTATGTAAATTAATGAAAAGTTAGTTCATAGGTCATTTAGGGAAGCTTTGTATAATGATAAGAAAATCTCTAACTTTTTCAATATTCATCATGAAAATAGTCATCTTTTCAAGTACCCGTTGGTAATACTGCAAGGGAAAGAATACTGTAATGCTGTAAGAGTCATAACTTTGGATAATCACAATTGTTTTGTATTTATATAATTTTCAAAAATCAATAAAAGTGAATCTTGCCTATCTTTAAAAAAGATGGCCCCAATTTGATCACCCACAAGGTTTATGCCAAAATAACTTGCACATTTATAAAATGAAACAAAAATCTTGATCAAGAGGAAGACTTTACTGAATTTGTATGTACACAGCAAAGGTTACTAGAACTTCTCGGGCAAATTTCATGAGAAAGTTGAGGCTAAGTGGTATTCAGCATGGTTTATCCAGTTTTGCTAAAATAAAAATTTATATCTCATATCTGTATCTGGTAGAGTGTATTACACAGGTTGTCTTTAACTGTAATTTCATATTTCAAAAAACATGTCAAAAGTAGAGAAGCCAAAATTCAGTTGTTTTGTTTTCTTTAGCATTTTTACTGATATAAGAGTTTTTAAAAACATTATTTGTGAAATGAAGCAGAACAGAGAAGCCACACGGAATCAGATAAACTTGAATTCATTCATGGGGCTGGATTCTGGCAGACAGCATGCAGAAATAATGCATTCAAGTTGAGCTCCCATCAGGAAGGAAGGCGATGATCCATGGAGTGATGGGAGAAATACTGTATGATCACAATATTTCCTTGAAGGTAGATATCATTTTATGCTCCTTATATAACTATCCCCACAGCATTTAGCATAGCACTGATTGGATTAAGTACTGAATGAATATTCATTGAATGGGTGGTCAGAATTAATATTTCCCTTTATAGACTTGAAAGGTACTATTAAACTTATTTTCCACCTGTCCTTTGACTTGTGCTCCTCCATTGTAGATATTAATATGATATGAGTGAATTAAACTGTATTTGCTAGCTCCCCCACCTCTTACACTATTTGTCCTCCCTTTAAGTCCTATGATAACAAGGTTAGAGACTGTCATGTATTATACCACCATATTACTTGAAATTATGGAATAATGACTTTGGATGTCATGGAAAGACATTTGATTCTTATCAGATAAACATTCTTTCTCCAACTGCAACATGTTTCAGTATCTCTCCATATCTGTCCCCTTAACAGGCATGAACAGGAGAGATGTAGGAGCCAGTCAGCAAAGTGATCTTCACTCTCAGACCTAGAAACACTTTTTATGTAATACTCCAATTCTTATGACATGGAATACCTTCCCTTGACCAGTGTTAGGGTTCCAAGAGGCTTGGAGCTTTCTTCAACTTCTCAGTACCAAAGCTTTGTTTCACTTTTCCTTCATAACCAGGACAATTAAGCTAGACAAATACTTATGTCACTTATGTATGTAAACCCTGTATGTCAAGTTTACTAGGAACTTGATGGCCAATTATTTTAAGATGATAAAGATGTAGGCAATTGCTGTGTGCTCAAAGTAATATAAATAAGAAAACTCAGGGTGATAGAGAACACAAATGGTGCCTGGTGTAACAGAAGAGGGAATAAATAAATATTATCAACTAAAGTAATTTTGAATATCTTTGTCAGTTAAGTGAGAAATCCAGAACAGCTCTTCTAATTCCTATCAGTATTCTTCCAGAAAGTCTATTTATTTTGTGCATTGCTTTTACCCACCCAAACTTGAATCCTAAATGTCTAATAAAATACTTGATCTACAAATGAAGTGATAATTTCATCGAATGTATAAAAAAATATTGAAAGCTTTCCATAGTACGTGACATGGCGTTTGCACTAACACTATTAAATAGGTTTGCAATGAATGCACTCTCTTTTGTAACAAAATGAAATCAGTTTGCCTCCTTTCCGGTCTTACATCGTAGGCAGAGCTGATCTGTGCACTACTCTCTAGCTCAGTTCAGAGGGACAAAGATGATGATGTCAAGTCAGCCATGGATGATGATTACAGCCTGGAGAAAAAGTAGCACACTGATAATCCAGCCTTTTACAGAAGTTAATGGATGCATTTCTCTGAAAGGACAAAGTCTTGCTTGGAGCCACCTGTTTTCAAAGATCTTTTCCTTGCTATTCAGCCTGTCAGGTTTACTGAGGCCAGCCAGGGTTCAGGAAGCAGAGGCCAATTTATAATGCTCAGGCACTCTCTGGTCACAGGTGAAAAATCATTCAAGGAGCAGGAATTACGTAAAGCAGACTCCAATTATTTAAAAGGATCTGTTAGTTCATTCATTCATTTATCCATTTTCATTTTCATGAAAAAGTGAAAAACAACAAGAAACTCTAATTCAGCTACACTTAGGCTTCTGTGGGATACAAGCTCTTCGTATTCTTCAAAATAAAAATGTCTCTTACATTACATATCATTTGATCCTCAGAAATAAAGGTAGCTGCTCATTTATTTCGGTTTCTGCCCCTTTCTGACTTGGTTTAGAAGAAACTACCTTTGCCCCCTTTGAACTAAAATAAGAGCACAAATCTGACATGGGATAACTTATCCAAAAGGACTGATTAAATCTCTTTTTCTTCTCAAGATGAAAAGGAGCTTTAAAAACAAACTGAGGTTTTATATCTGCAGGTATTAAATTCTCCCCTTGCATTTGCTTTAGTTCAATGTAGCATTTGTGTGGCTTATTACAACATCTTTCATGTAGCAGATCTGAAACCCCCTTTGTGAAGTTGAAGATAATGGCATAGTGTGTTATATAGGTTTTAAAGATTCTGGGTTTTAAGCCAGCAAGCAGCTCTCCGCAGAGAGAAGCTGCTGTGCTGATGTGAAAAGTTTCTTTTTTCTGTTTGCAGTTTAATTTCCCATTCATTTTAAGAATTGCTTTTTTACAAATAAAATGTTTGGTGGTCATTTTTTCCTTCTCCTTTCCATTCTGTCAGGTCTCAAGCAGAAGTTGCCAAATTTAAGGGTAAATAAGAACCACCTGGAATGTTGCTAAACTATTGTTTCCTGGGACCCTCAGCTAATCCACTGATTTAGTAGACTCAGAAGTGGGGACCAGGAACCTACTTAAAAATCACCATTCAAGTTGACCTTGGTGCAGAAGTCATTTGGAGAAACAAAGGCCTAAAGTATTTCAGGAAATAAGTGAACATGAAGGTATTAAACAGACATTTTCTAGGTGTGACTGATGAATTCTCTTTTACTCCTCTCATATACACAACAGTAAACTATTTTAAAAAGTGAAAAAGAAATTAAAAGAAAGTAGCATTATCTGGCTTCCCAGTGGGTACTGCAAATACTATGCAGAAACATGGAATGGAAAAGCAAATTAATCCACTGGTTGATTATAAAACACTGCTGAGAATTCATATAGCCTAATTGTATGTCATAAAACCCAATTCTTACAAAGAGTCTTGGTAAAGATAAACCTATAGAGTATAATGTAGATTAGTTGAATGATATTCTGTTGTATGTCCCAACTTGTTTGCTGTCAAGTCAGCATATGCTACATGCAGAGATGACAAAACGCCTACCATTCTGTTCTAAATAGGGATATGCCTTCCACTCAGAACCTTAACCCAGGCCTACACCCTTTCACATTTTAGTTCATTGTATGGATGGTTGAAGGGGAAGATGATAGTGGGCCCTTCTTGGCAACACCTGGAGGCCAGGCACACCTGGAGACCCTTCAGTGAAACTCAGGAATAGAAAAGAGAAGAGAAAATATCCAAAGTATTTTGGAGGACCACACAGTGATGCTGCTCAAACCTGATCTACCAGTTACTACTAATGTTTCCAGCTATGAGGAACTGGCAGCCTCTCTACACCACCTGGGGAAATGATGACAGTTTTCCTATTGTAGTCCCAGGTTGCACAGACCCCTGGAGAAATTAATTGGGATTTACTCATGCTTAGCTGCTTCTAGTGTTCAAATCTTCAGGAGTTTTCAACCCTGTGGAATCTAATAGTGCTAAGAAAAATTAACTCTTTATCTTTCAATCAATCAATTGTAACTCCAGTGAAGAAATTAGAGGCCACACAGCAAGGTAATTAGGAGACCAAGTTCTGGATCTAGAATGCCTGCATTAATAGACTGGCTCCACCAGTTTCTACTTGTGAGTCACTGAGTATATGGATGCAAAATTCTCTGTTTTAACTTCATTATATATAAAATAGAGATAGGAAACATATACCTATGATATGAAGTAGCCTAGAATTCTGGGGTTTTTTTTGTTTTGTTTTTGATACTTGGGATTGATCCCAGGGGGTGGTCTACCACTGAGTTACAATCCCACCCCTTTTTATTTTTAATTTTGAGGCAGAGTCTTGCAGTGTTACCAGGACTGACTTTCAGCTCGAGATCCTCCCACCTCAGTCTCCCAAGTAACTGGGATTACAGGCATGAGCCACAACACCAGGCAGTATCATAGAATTCTGAGGAGGGTAAAACTAGTGTCTATGAACACTTACAGTGCTTGGCACAGAACAGATGCTCCATAAGCATTAACATCCTTGTTGTTGCTATTAGAAAAAAAAAAAAAAAACAGATGGACAAAGAACCATTCTAAATTTGAAAGTATTTTTAATCAAGTGTATTGAGGTACATCTTGCATATAATGAAATGCACACATTTTAAGTATACAATTAACTGATGGATATATACACTTTTAAGTTGATTATCTCAGGTATTTTGTCACAGCGATGGAAAATTGACCAAGCATGAAGTGATATCTTGTTATAGTTTTAATTTGTGTCCTCCTTAAAGCTAATGATGTTGAGTGTATTCTCATGTAAGTTTTAGAAATGTATTTTTTTCGTATTTGTACAAGTCTTTTGCACATTTTTATTAGCACATATTTTCATTACAGAGTTGAAGGAGCTCTTTATGTAATCTGAAAATATAAAATGAATTATTATAAGCCTTTTTATTGTCTTAATGTTGTCTTTTTAGGAGCATGAGTTTAATTTTGAGAAGGTATAACATCATTTTTATGCAATTAGAGATTTTTATGCTTTCTCAATGTATAAAGATATTCTCCTGTATTTTCTTATAGACATTTTACAGTGTTAGTTTTGTCACTAGGTCTATGACGCATCTTAAATTAATTTTTACATACAGTAAAAGTTGAGTTTCATTTAATTTTATATGAATATTCAGTTGTGCCAATATGTTTGCTGAAAAATATTATTTTGCCATTGAATCATCTTGCTACTTTATAAAAAAAGATCAGTTAACCATATAGGTATGTGTTTATTTTTGTACTTTCCATTCTTCCATTTATCCACTTTTCTGTCTTGACTATCCTATCAAATTTTCTGGCCAAAATGTAATTTTGTGGTATGCTTGGAAGTCAGGGACCTTTTGTTTCAGTTAGTTATTCTGATTATTTTGAGAAGGTTGTTAAAAATCTCTGTCTGATTCTGAATTTGTCTTTATTTCCCATAAATTCTATCCATTTTTGTCTCATATACATTTAAGCACTGTAGTTAGGAAAGTATGCACTTAGAATTATGTCTTTTTGGTTATTCAATCTTTTTCATTATACAGTAATCTTTTATATCTGATAATGCTTCTCATGTTGAAATAATGTAGTCACACTGAATTCCTAAGTCTGGTTTTGGTATCAGACATCCACATTAGGACTTATTAGGATGTAGCATATGCCTTACATAACATTCACTATTTATTCCCGTATGTCCAATAGGTAGAATATATAAGTTCAGAAAATATAGGTGAAAATACTAGTGTCCCCTTTATCCTCCCTCCCAGTGAACTACTTGGAGAAATTGGCTTTTCTGTCCCTACAATTTTTTTTTTTTTTTTTTTTTGCAGTGCTGGGGATTGAACCCAGGGTCTTATGCTTGTGAGGCAAGCACTCTACCAACTGAGCTATATCCCCAGCCCACTGTCCCTACAAATTAATGCTCTGTGGATCTTGGATCTTGATATTCTGGTTAGGATTGGGAGTGAGGTGCTTTCTCCAAGGAATAGAGTAAGAGTCTGCCTACTTTGAAAGTTTCAGCTGCTGTCTGGCCACTCTGGGTTCTTTGTGCATGTTGAAGAGCAAGCACATAAAGGATGTATGTATACTTTATAGGCAGGTGAAATGTGGCCTGACCTTCCTGAGGGAAATATGATTACTGCTGTGTATGGGGGATGGATAGAAGGGGCCTAGTACAATGGCAATCCACTGGAGCATATTTGTTAATTTTGTGCTGTTTTAGCTGTATATGGGTGTGTTAAGCAATTGTGGCCTCATAAGACCATAAGCCAATCAGGGACTTGGCTTCCTCAGAGATGAGAATGTGGCCATACCACTAGGCAAGCAATTAGACCACAAAAGTTCTCTTCTAGAGTGATGGAATACTAAAGACAAATAGTATTGGCGATGTCTATGAGATGAACTTATGTCATGCAAACTTTATTCATCCCAATAATACTCCCCTTCCAAGTTTTCCCAGGAATTGAATCATAATCCCATGGGGGACACTAGTAAATTTAATATGAAAAGCAAGTGCATCTAAGTGGGGCAACAGATGGGCTGAAGTCTTGTGGGTGATTCAAGGAGTTACCTCCTCAGAACCTTAAATGGAGCTAATGCTTCCAACCGCTATCTGTTGTGTTTGGCTGCTAAATATTCACAGATGCTTCAGGAAGATTCACTCAGGAAGTAGCCTCCATCAACCCATAGAGAGAAACTGAGTGAAAGAAGTTTCAAAATCTGGTACTCTTGCTTCTAGGGGAACAACGCTATGGCAAAAGTCATGCTCTAGGTCCCTTCTGCTCTCTGCTCCCAGCATTAACCCAAGACTTGCTTTTATAATTCCTGCTTTGGGTTCTGCTTCTAGGGAGCCTGAGCTATGACAGGATAACTAATCTCTTTTGGTATTTACTTTTGTTTCATTTTTAACCTCTACAAATTTCTTGATTACTTGCCAACTGACTCAATACATGTTGAAATATTTAAAGAAAACATTTTATTCAGCAGAAGGGTCAATCTAGATATCTAGTTCTGCAATTTGCACATGGAAGATGAGGCAGTTTATTTCTGCCTCTGTTTTGTCCAGACCATTTTCTTAGTTATTACATTTACTAAGCACTTACTATGTATCAGGCACTGTGTTTAGGATATTATATTTATGAACTCATTAAAACCACTCCTTAACCCTATAAAGTATGCATACATACTATAGTTGTTTTGTTTACAAAGAAATTAGGACACAGAGTTTAAACAATTAGTTTGAGGTCATAATGATGGATAAGGGTGACCCTTGACAGCCAGGATTCTACTCAGCAATGTGGTTTCAGGGCTGATCAGGATGCTGAAGTGCCTCTAGGTTGGAATTTCCTACCTAAATTCATCCGTGAGTGTTTTATGATGTTTATGTGCACAGAGAAGGGTTTTGAAAGTGTTTCTCCTGTCACCAAACACATGTTTTAAAATACACAAGTGAGTGTTGAGCTTGATACAGAGGAGATGGTTCCATGGCTGATCTGGATTTTTGCTACCTAGACGTGCCCAACTCAAGGGTATTCTGCAGCCCCTTTTTGACAATGAATCATGCTTCTAGCAGTTCACAGCTATAATAACAGGAAATACTGCACCAGGACAACAGTGTTACCCGAATAGCATTTGAACAATAAAAATTTGTATTGTTTTTATTTTTTGTTACATTAATGTGATTAGGTTTTTCTTGGCTATTACTGCTGGCAATTTTCAAATATTTTCTGTAAAATTCACTACCCCTTTTTAAGAAAGCACTTTTTAGGCACTCAAGTATTTGTTGAATGAATGATGAATGAAATGTGAAATAACATTTTTACTAGCTAAGGGGCTAAAAGAAAAATATTAACAATCACAAGGAGTGTAAGCTGTTAGGACTGTATAAATATAACATTGGAGAAAATACCTCTGCTACGAAGTAAGAGCCACGAGTACAATAGAATTCAGTAACAGGAGAGATCATGCTTCCCTGCTGTGTATTACTGGCACCCTTGTCAAAGACACAGTTGACTTTGTGTGCAGAGGTTTATTTCTAGGCTCTTTACCCTGTTCCTTGGTCTCTGTGTCTGTTTTATGGCAGACTGTATAATACAATTTGAAATCAAGCAGTATGATGCTCCCAGCTTTATTCTTGTTCAAAAAAGCTTTGGCTACTCAGGGTCTTTTGTGATTCCTTATTAGTATTGCAATTTTTTTTTTCTATTTCTATAAAAAAATAGCATTGGGATTTTGATAGAGATTTCATTTAATCTACATATAACTTTGTGTAATGAAGACATCTTAACAATATCAGTTCTTCCAATCTATGAAAGAATCCATGGCATCTCTTTCAATGTGTGTCTGTTTTAATGAATTAATTAGAATTTTATAGTTTCAAGTATACAAGTTTTTATGTCTTTGCTTAATATTCCTAAGCATTTTATTCTATTTAATATTACTGCAAAGGTTATTATTTCTCAAGATAGGCAAATCTGTAGAGAAAGAAAGGAGATTGTTAGTTGCCAAGAGTTAGGGGAATGAAGGTATAGGGAGTGAATGCTAATGTGCACAAGGCTTGTTTTAGGGGTGATGAACATCTTTT
>JAJEJO010053908.1:282908-374308 GCA_020662805.1 Glaucomys volans
TTCACTTATTTATATGTGGTGCTGAGAATCGAACCCAGTGCCTCACAAATTCTAGGCAAGCACTCTGCCACTGAGCTACAGCCCCAACCCTGATGAACATCTTTTGATATTATTGGTATTTAGTATACCTTTCCAGTATACTAAAACCACTGAACTGCACACTGTAAAAGGGTGAATAATGAGAATTATACCTCAATTTAAAAATAAATGAACATACTCAAGTAAAAAAAAAAAAGGTTATTATTTCTTAATTCCTTTAAAGGTAATCTATATAGAAATACATAGAAATAAAACTTTTTTATTTGTTTGTTTGTTACCCAGGGATTGAACCCAAGGACACTTAATCACTGAGCCACATCCCCAACCCTTTTTATTTTTTGTTTTGAGACAGGTCTCTCTAAATTGCTAAAGTTGGCTTTGAACTTGTGATCCTCCTGCCTCAGCTTCCCAAGCTGCTGGGATTAGAGGTATGTGCCTCCATGTCCAGTATAAAATTGGATTTTGTATGCTGATTTTATATCCTGAGGCTTTATTGAATTTATTAATTCAAAAAATTTTTATGGAGTCTTAGGGTTTTCTGTATGTAGAGCAATGCCTTTTGCCAAGAGAGGTAATTTTACTTCTTCATTTTCAATTTGGATAATTTTTATTTCTTTTTCTTGCCTAATTTCTCTGGTTAGGAACTCCAGTATTATTTTGAATCCAAGTGATGAGAGTAGGCATCCTTGCTCTGTTCTCAATCTTAAAGAAAAGTGTTTAAGTTTTTTTAAAATCAAGTATATTAGCTGTGGGCTTTTCATATTTGACTTTTAATGTGTTGAGGTAAGTTCCTCCTATACCTAAGTTATTGAGATATATGGTGTTAAGAAAACTGGATGTCTCCATACAAAAAAAGACATTGAACCCTGACCTCACACCAAATACAAAAATCAACTCGAAATGGATTAAAGGACTACAACTTGATGCTGTAAAAATCCTAAAAGAAAACAGAGAAAAAGTTACTGGACATCAGTCTTGACACTGATTTCTTAGATATGACAACAAAATCACAGGCAACTGAAGCCAAAAAGCTAAGTTTATTTCCAATTAAGAAATAAAATGTTTTATTTAAGCTGAAAATTTTCTGTACAACAAAGGAAAAAAATCTATAAAATATAAAGATAACTTATGAAAATGAGAGAAAATATTTGCAAGTCATATATCTGATAAAGGGTAAATATCCAAAATATGTTAGAAACTCCTACAATTCAATAGCAATGAAACCAATTAAGTAGTGGATAAAGAAAGTAAGTAGATATTTATCCAATGAAGAAATACATATGGTCAACATATGAAAAGGTACTCAACATCACTGATCACTAAGGAAATGTAAACAAAACTAAAATTCATTCTCACTTCACACCTGTTAAGATGCCTTTTATCAAAAAAACAAAAGATAATAATGAGGATGTAGGGGAAAAGAAACTCTGGTACTGTTGGTGGGATTATAAATTGGTAAAGCCACTATGGAAAACAGTATGAAGGTCCCTTGAAAAACTGAAATTAGTACTATTTTGTGATCTAGCCATCCCAGTTCTGGGTATATATTCAAAGGAAATAAAATCAGGATCTCAGGGAGAAATCTACTCATGTTTATTGCAGCATTATTGATAATAGTCAAGGGAAGAAGGAAACCTAAATATTTGTTGACAAATGAATGGATAAAGAAAAATGTGATATATATATTCATACAATGTGGTATCATTCAGCCTGAGAAAAGGGAAGTACTGCCTTTTTGCAATAGCACTTGAAACCTGAAGGACATAGCCTAAGTGAATTAAGATAGACACAGAAGGACAGATACTACATGATATCACTTATATCATAAATCTAAAATTGTCAAATTCGTAGAAGCAGAGAGTGGAATGGTGGTTCTTGGGGAGTTTAGGGAGGGGTAAACAGGTTTTAGTCAAAAGATACAAACCAGTTATACAGAATAAATAAGTACTAGAGTTCTGTACAGCATAGTACCTGTATTTTATTATGAAAAAATTTGCTAAAGAGGTACATCTTATGTTGTGTTCTTAATAATTATAGTAATGGCAAATGAGAGAGAGAGAGAGAGAGAGACCTTTTGTGATGTGATGAAATGATTTATGGCATACACGTAGTTCTCTGCTTACCCTCTCCGCCTCTACTCCTTTGAACTTTTTGTGAAAAGAATGACTTCGTTTTATGCACTACTATGTTCCCATTGCCTTCAACAGTGCTTGGCACTTAGTAGATGTTTAGTAAATATTTATTGAATCAATAAACATATGAAAGGATTTTGTTATCAAAACGAATACATTGCTAAGGTAATGGGTTGCCTTATAAAGAGATTTTATACAAATTATGCTCAAAAAACTGATCAAAATCTATAAGCATCTTCTCTTTTATTTTCTCATCTGCATTTGAGAAATCTCTATTCCTGAAATGTGGAGAGATGAGGAAGCCCTTCCCTGTCTCTCTGGTAAATGGTATACTCGGAAGAAGAAGAGAGAGAATGAGTGAGAAGCATTTTCTTCTGCCCTAAGGACCATATAAGATTTTTATAGTACATAGTTACTTAGCATGCAAAGAGTCCTTTGATTGGGCTGGACGTCCTGAAGAACAAAGTCCAAGTAAGGCTGCGGTTGCTTTTACTCTGCCATTGCCCTCAACAGAGTCTGTTCCTCAGTCTATAACCCAGTGACCTTGTGCTATCCAATCCATAAAAGAGAGGTAATAATACCTTACAATGGCACTGGGGGGCTTGATTAATTAGTAAAAGCCTATGAAACACTTTGACATTCTCAGATGAAAGGCACTAAAACAGTCTAGAATGTTGTTATATTTTTAATCATCAGAACACCTAACATGAAAGCAATGAGAGTTTACACTTTTATAAGATCAAAAGCCTTTGTAGGCAAATGTGATTTTATAATTTTCTTTGGGTAGAGAAACTGAGACATAGAAATGATGTTTCCAGAGGTGATTCTGCAAATCAATAGAACAGTCACAACTGTACGTTATGCAGACATATGTGCAGGAAAAAAGACACTAAGACACAACAGTTAGGGTTAATTTAGTCACCTTAACTGTGAGGACAATGGGAGCACATTAAGAAGAAACACAAAGTAGAAGGAAGGCCATTTAACCAGAAGCAGGGAGACAGACTGAAGTCATTGCTGAGGCTCTCAAATCAATTCATGTGATATTAAGTAACTCATTTAATAAGCAGGCATTAGGTTGCTGGTATACCTGTGCAGGTGATAGGCATTACTTCTTGTTCAGAGATCAATGAAAGTAGACAAGCATGAGGACTTCAAAGAAGCCCTAACTTTCCTGGAATATGACAGTGCCATTAAAGGGTGACCTACTTTTCCTTAGATAACTTCCACTTCCTGTGTGTTCTCTGGGAGGGACCTGCCCAGACCTGAGAATCCTGGTGAGCCCAGAGAGTAACTGTCAGCCAAATTGCTCCAGGCTCTGGGACTTGGACAGCACTGTTGCTTGCACTGGAAGGAAGCTAGAAGCCAAATGGGTCTTTTGTACCGCATCAAAATGTTAACAGCACTTAATACCATCGCCACTAACCTTCAAGAACAAAATGCTGTACTTTTTGCCACTCTCTGGATTGTGCTCTAATTTGATAAAGAGCAATAATAAAAATATGATTGACTAAACTGAACAGATGCCACAGGGACATTCATTTAAAGTAGATTAAGAAAAGAACAACCTAATTAAGAAGACGTAGTTACCTGAGAGAGGCAGGACAAGAGACTCCCTTTGTGGTAGAATCAAATGGAGGACTCAGAAGAACTTTGAACAAATTAATAGTCGCAATCAGATCACATGCCAAAAGACCTTTCCAGACGTATTAAAATGGAGTCTCAGTGATGAGAAATGAGTTTCTTCTGAAACTTAAGTAGTAGAAAAGTTCTAACCAAACAGCAAAAATACAATGTGAGCCAGGTACAGTGGTGCATACCTGTAATTCCAACAGCTCAGGAGGCTGAGGCATGATTTCAAAGCCAGCCTTAGCAACTTAGTGAGAGACCCTGCCTCAAACTAAAAAAAAAAAAAAAAATACACACACACACACACACACACACACACACATATATGTATACATATAAAGGGCTATAACTCAGTGATTAAGTAACTGGTTCAATCCCTGCTACCAAAGAAAGAGAAAAAGTACAAAGTGATAAATATTATTAAACAGAAAATAAAAGTCTTAGCATATTATAAAAATGTATATACAAATAAATAGGAGTACCAGGAAGAAAAAATGAAGAAAGTACAAATAAATAATTCAAGAAAAATTAACTGGAAAGTGGACTTGAGCTTGCTAATTGGAAACCCTGACTGAGTCCTAGGAAGAATTAATTGCCAAAGTCATACATCAAACTTTATCCTGGTAACTTTCTAGAATTCCATGATCAATGGAGAAAAGATAGCCTGTTCAACAAATGGTGCTGGGAAAACTGGAAATCCATATGTAATAAAATGAAATTAAACCCCTATCTCTCACCCTGCACAAAACTCAACTCCAAATGGATCAAGGACCTAGGAATTAGACCAGAGACCCTGCACCTAATAGAAAAAAAAGTAGATCTGAAGCTTCATCATGTAGGCCTAGGACCAGATTTCCTTAACAAGACTCCCAAAGTGCAAGAAATCAAAGAAAGAATCAATAAATGGGATGAATTCAAATTAAAAAGATTTTCTCAGCAAAGGATATAATTAACAATGTGAAAGAGAGCCTACAGAGTGGGAGAAAATCTTCACCACACACACTTCAGACAGCACTAATCTCCAAAATTTATAAAGAACTTACAAAACTTTACACCAAAAATACAAAGAACCTAAACAACAAATGGGCCAAGGAACTGGCAGACACTTCACAGAAGAAGATATATAGGTGATCAACAAATAAAGGAAAAAGTGCTCATCATCTCTAGTAATTAGAGAAATGCAAATTAAAACAACTATAAGATTTCATCTTACTCCAATTAGAATGGGTATTATTAAGAACACAAGCAATAACAGATGTTGGCATGGATGTGGGAAAAAGGCACACTTGTACATTGCTGGTGGAGTTGCAAATTAGTGCAGCCACTCTGGAAATCAGTGTGGAGAATCCTCAGAAAACTTGGAATGGACCCACCTTTTGACCCAGTTATCCCACTCCTTGATTTATACCCAAAGGACTTAAAATTAGCATACTACAATAACGCAGCCACATCAATGTTTATAGTAGTTCAATTCATAATAGTTAGATTGTGGAACCAACCTAGATGCCCTTCAACAGATGAATGGATAAAGAAGCTGTGGTATATATATACACAATGCAATATTATTCAGCCATAAAGAAGAATAAAATTATGACATTTGCAGGTAAATCGATGGAATTGGAGAATATCATGCTAAGTGAAATAAGCCAAGCCCACAAAACCAAAGGCTGAATGTTTTTCTTCATAAGTGGATGATGATATATAATGGGGGTGGGGGGAGTGGGGGTAAGAAAAGAATGGAGGAACTTTAGATTACATAGAGCAAAATGAGAGGGGGAGGGGGCGGGGTTATAAAAATGGTGAAATGAGACAGACATCATTGCCTTAGGTACATGTATGATTACATGAATGGTGTGAATCTACATCATGTACAACTGTAAAAATGAAATGTTGTACCACACTTGTGTACAGTGAATCAAAAAGCAGTTTGTAAATATAAAAAAACCTGTATTGATAAAATAAAGTATGTTAACATAGGAGAAAACCAGAGATACTAACAATGCATTTGATAAAAAAAAAAAAAGGAAATCTTACAGTTTTCCAAAATAATGAGAATGAAAGAGAATTCTCTGTGTTGAACGTGTCATTTACAACACTGGATGCTAGGAAACAGAGACATAATTTTAATAGATGATTGAAAGAAAAATATTTCAGTTGAGGAATCACCCAGTTATGACAGCATACATATAACCAGAAAAAGGAAGATAATTTTTTTTAATTCAAGAGTTCAGAGAATAATCATTTCTATACTATCTGATAAAATGCTGAATTCTGTGTTCTATCCAAAAACAAATCAAACAAAAGCTCAAGAGCTCAAGACCTCAAGTTGAGAAAGAAAAAGTGACAGGTAATAAATGGAAGTAATGTTGTAACTATACATCTTTTACATATTAAGTTTGAAACAGATGATGCATGTCTGCATTCTACAATGGAAAAATCCAGCAATTGCCAAGAGCTAGTGTTTGGTGTGGGAAGGAGGGAAGGAAAAGTGAGAGAGAAAGAGATATTCTAATACTGCTAACAGTTTCATCCTCCATTTCCATTAATGAGTGAATACCCCTGAGTGAGTGTGAAATGGAAGACATAATTCTGTTGTGTTTTCCATTAGTAGCATTTTTCATTTGCCTCTGCCTCTGAGGGTGTAGTTCTCCATGTTGAATGATTCTAGTAATTTAAAATGCATTCATGCAAAACAGTATGAATTATAAAATCAAGACAATGATTTTATCTTGTGGTCAAGAATTATTTTGCCTGGTGTAATTTCATGATTTAAAAATTTAAATGGAATAAACTGTAAATCAGCAAAACCCTGTGATTTAGACATAGAGGTGTACTAGACATCTTATAGTTGGGCATGAAATGGAGAGTAAAAAAATTCCAGAAATTGCAAATATTAATGTGTTGGGATGGAATGGAAAAAAGGAAATATAAGAAAAGATTTAGAAAAAAATTAAGAGAACTATAAGAGAATATTACTTGGCAATATTTTGTGGCAATATATTTGAAGGCCAAGAACAAGAACTAGGTGATTTTCTAACCAAGAACAGCATGATTTTCTAGGAAATTACCAAAACTAACTGGCGAAAATGGAAAGCCTGAGCAGACAATGATCACAGTAGACTTTTGAAAAGAAAGGTACGATGTACCACTAAGAAGGCAAATGTTCAAAATATAAATAATTATACTGTTATTTAAACCATTTTTAATGCTTGGGAAAAGATAAAAATCTCTGATTAGGTTTCTGAGGATGGCATAAGATAAGCTCAATACAATAGCACAATGACACAAACGATATGGAATGTAGTTATGTATATAGTGTTTATATATATTAGTAATATAAATATAAAATTCTAAATGTTTAGACAGTGGAATTGAACAGTGTATCAAAGAAGAATATACCACAATCCAAGTTATATTTGTCTAAGGAATTTGCAGATGTCTCAATACCACAAAAATCTATTAGTATAATTAGTCATATTAACAAATTATTGGAGATATTAATTTATTATATCAATGCATGTTTAAAAGCACATGCTGATTTGGGAAACCATGCCCAATTTTAAAAATATCTCTAAAATAGCAATGCCAGTAGTCTAGTTAGATACAATATTTACTCAAATTTGGTAAGATACATTATACCACATAAGTCACCACATCTGTTAAAATGAAAGATTGCCCTGTCCCCTGTCTTCTCTCTGGATGTGTGTTCATTGTCAAAACAAAAGTGAAAAACAAAAAATATGGAGAAGTAGAAAAGAAGAATTGTCTCAAAATCCTACTCTTCATCATTTTCATTAGTATTTGATGAAAATACTTACAAACGTATGTGCATGTATATATGGAAGATGAAGGATAGATTATATAGATAAAACCAACACTAAAATCATCAAAATATTGCAATTTTTCTTGAATTTGACAGAAAAAATTAAAAGGAGGTAAAACTGAATGAATTATTAAAATTCACATTGTTTTTCCTAAGAAATATTACTTTCTTTTAAAATTTGCTGGTTAGGAAAAACAATGTAAAAATACATTTAGAAATTTTCTCTGTAAACTCAAAGTTGTAACTAAACACTAATCATCAATTTTACCCATAGTGAAGATAGGAAAATTATCTACCATCTTCCCAACTCTCTTGGTCATTAATTATTATTATTTATTATTATACATTGATAAAGCTTAGAATCCTGAATCCTGCTTGAAGCTGAAATTCTCATATTTAGTTCTACAATTAAGTAGACTCAGATTCCTTCAATATTTCTTTGACAATGACTTCTCTCCTTGCATCATTATTTTGAGTCATCCATCAGATATCTGGCTGTCATTGACCAGTAATTTTATAAGAAGGACTCATGAGTGTTGTGTTTTCTCTGACTATTGCATGTAATAGACCACTTAACTGGACATAAAATTGTTGTATTACTGTTATGGTTTGGATATGGAATGTCCCCCAAAGCTTATGTTAGATAGTGCAGTAATGTTCAGAGGTTAAATGAGTATAAGAGCTATAACATAATCAGTGGATTAATCCATTTGATGGATTAATAACTTGAGAGCTGGTTTAGAGGTTCTAGCAGTTACTCATATACTATTGACTGAAGAATGTTCCTCCTCTGTTAGGGAAGGTCAACCTCTTTGACCAAGCATGCAGCTTCCTGAAGGTGAGGAAGGAAGGTGATACCCACCTAGCCAGCCAGATAGTTGAATCAACACTGGCAATCAGTGGGGTGGCAGATTGACATTACATCCTGGATTAGTAATTTGAAAGATCTTCTGTAGTGGGTGGTAACTGTAGGTAGGCAGAGTATGATGAAGGAAAAGGTCACAGGGGGCATGACTTTGGGGTTTATATTTTGTCCTAGGCTCCTTGCTCTCTCTCTCTCTCTCTCTGCTTTCTGGCTGCAATAAGCTGAACAGCTTTCTTCTGACACATCTTTTAGACATGATTTCTGCTTCCATCAGGACCCAGAACAATGGAGTCAGTCAGCAGTCAACCATGGACTGAAATATCTGAAACCATGAGCCAAAATAAAATTTTCCTCCTCTAAGTTGTTTTTGTTGGGAATTTTGGTCACAGTAATGAAAAGCTGACTAACACAATTACTTTCATTCAGTACTCTATGAGCAGTTTTCTACTATCTGTAGAGTTATATTGTAACTATTTGGAGTGTTATATTGTAAAAGTCTGAAGCCCATCTGGATGTTTGTGATGTCAATGTTACGTATCAACTGGACTGAGCTATGGGATACCCAGATAGATGATAAAACATTATTTCTGAAGGTGCCTGTGAGGGTGTTTCCAGAAGAGATTGGCATTTAAGTCAGTAGATTGAGTGAAGAGGATCTGTCTTGTCAGTGTGGAAGGCCATCATCCAGTCCACTGGGAATCTTAATAGAAGAAAAGGTGATAGGAAGGTCCAATCCTCTCTTACTGTTCCTGAGATAAAACATCCATTTTCTCACACTCCTGGACATTGGATCTCCTGACTATCAAAACTTTGGACTGTGGGATTTATACCAGGGTTCTGCACCTCTATTTTTTTTTATTTTGCCCTTCTTTTTTTGAGTTGGACTGAATTATAGAACCAACTTTCCTGGTTCTCTATTGTGCAGTCAGCAGAAGATAGAATATCTCCCCTCCATAATCACAGGTGCCAGTTCCCATTCTCTCCTTCTGAAAGGTTGTGTTTTGCCCTCTTTTTTTTTGATGTCTGTGACAATTTTTTTTTATTTTAGTTTTTTGCTATTCAGATTTTTAAAAAAATTTTATTTTTACAGACTGCATTTTGATTCATTGTACACAAATAGGGTACAAATTTTCATTTCTATAGTTGTACACAATATAGATTCATACCATTCATGTAATCATACATATACTTAGGTTAATAGCGTCTGTCTCAGTCTACTATCCTTCCTTCCCCCATCCCCTCCAGCCTCATTTTCCTCTACACCATCCATTGTTCCTCCATTCTTCTCTTGCTCCCCCCTGCCACCCCCACCCTCAAACCCCCATTATGAATCATCATCCACTTATCAGAGAAAACATTTGGCCTTTGGTTTTTTGGGTTTGGCTTATTTCACTTAGCATGATATTCTCCGACTTCATCCATTTACCAGTGAATGCCATAATTTTATTCTTCTTTATGACTGAGTAATATTCCATTGTGTATATATATATATATACCACAGTTTCTTTAGCCATTCATCAATTGAAAGGCAACTAGGTTGATGCCACAATCTAGCTATTGTAAAATGAGCATCTATGACCATTGATGTGGCTGTATCACTGTAGTATGTATGCAGTATGCTGATTTTAAGTCCTTTGGGTATAAATCAAGGAGTGGGATAGCTGGGTCAAAAGGTGGGTCCATTCCAAGTTTTCTGAGGAATCTCCACACTGCTTTCCAGAGTGGCTGCACCAATTTACAACTCCACCAGCAATGTACAAGTGTGCCTTTTTCCCCACATCCACGCCAACACTTATTATTGCTTGCATTCTTGATAATAGCCCTTCTAATTGTATTTTTCCCCTTTAGTCTGATATTCAGTGATTTTACGGAAATACGTCTCTGTATTTAAATTTCTGTCCATATGTCCTAGGTTCATCATGCTTTGTTTTTTAAATAAGTGTTGCTTCTAATAAATGTTCAAATAATTTTTGTACTCTATAAATTCTGTTCTTTAATAAGAATGCCAATTTTATATTTTCCTCAGTCTTGCCATTTAAAAAATGTGTGTGTGTATATATATATATATATATATATATATATATATATATTTCATATATTTGATTTGTTTCATGTTGGTGACTACTTCTAACCAGTCTACAATATCTCTTATTCCATTGTGAGTCATGTTTATTGTCTTTTTATTTAATTATATGAGAATGTTCATCCCTTTAACTCTTCTATTTTTTTATTCATTTCTCTCCTGACTTCTTACAGCTTGTATCACTTCCTCTTATCTAACAATCACTTCACTAAAATTTGTATGTCTTTTTGGAAACATTTTAAAAGTCAGAACATGAACTTTGTGATTTCTTTGAACCTAGCAGAAATATCAAACTTTGTGGGGGAAAGTGTGGGGGGAGCAACTATTGTATGGCACATGTTCTGTTTCTTCCTTTTTTCTAGTTCCTGTCCTCAGTTTGGGCGTTATCTGCCCAAAGGTGTTTCTACTAGATTTCTTATTATTACTCCTCATGCTTGCATGAGGCCAATCTTTTTTTCTTTAATGATTTTGTGGGGTGGGGGTGAAAGAAGAGGGAAGTGAGCAGAAATACTTTCAGAAAGCTTTAATTTTGCTGACTCAAACACATTTCACAAAATCATTTGTTCTATCTGCTCTGGAGCAGTATCTCCATCAGTTTCGCAGTTCTAGCTTAGCAGGCCTTACAGAAGATGACTTTGCTTCACAGGCTGTGTGGTTTTTCATCTAATAAGAACTACCTCTCTTCCTCTCTTTTGTTCTGCCTGTTGCTTGTTCCCCAGACTTCTTTCTTCTTTTTTTTTTTTTGTGATTAAAAATGTTTTAGTTTTGCTTTTTTGTTTAAAGAAGAAAGAGCATTATATGTTTTCTCTGTTAAGTGGATGATGATACATAAAGGTTGGAATGGGTAAGGGAAGAATGCAGGAGCATTGGATTGTGTAGCCAATGGGGAGGGGTTGGGGGAAGGAAAGATAGTGCCTGAGACAGACATTATTACCCTGTGTATATGTATGATTATACGAATGGTGTGAACCGACATCACAACCAGAGAAATGAAAATTTGTACCCCATTTGTGTGCAACGAATCAAAATGCATCCTGTAAAAATAAAAATAAAAAAGAAAGAACATTATAATATTACAAGTCCTCCCCCCTCACACACACAATCTGCTGAATTTTGCCTTCTGTCTTTGGTCTGATGTCTAAGAGTTAACATCTCTCAGAGAGCTTCTTCCTTCCACTCCTCCAGATCCCACCTGTTCTTTCAGTTCCAGGTTAAGCTTTCCCACCTCCTGCTTCTGAGTTGACTTCCAAAAGCATTAACACATATCAATTCCCCTCCTCTCTGAAACATCATTGTCTGGGCCGCTTGTTATATCTCTTCTTTCTTGGCTGTTTGCCTTTATTTAAATCCCCCATATACTTCTTGCTGGAAGCCAGGTTGAAGGTAATGCAAATGATGTGTATTCTTGGGAAAAGGATCTCCAAAAATATGTAACAGGTCAATAAGCACATGAAAATATGTTCCATGTCATTAGTCAATAGGTAAATACAAATCATACCACAATAAACTATCACTCTACACCCACTAGGATGTAAAATGAATGTAAATAGGTATGACCACTTTGGAAAGAAGCTTGGTAGTTCTTCAAGATGTTAAATATAAAGTTATGAAATGATCCACTCCTACACATACACCCAAGAGAAATAAAAACTGTATAGTCCATCTACAACTAAAAAAAGTCTTAAATAAAATATAACCACACAAAAATCCTACATGAATGTTCATAGTTGCATAATTCATGTAGAATTATTCAATTTATGGCAAAAATTGAAACAACCCAAATGTCTACCAACTAACCAATGGATAAATAAAATAAGGTGTAACCAAACAACACAATTAAAAAAAGATCATTGAGCTATTGATAACATGCTGCAACACAGATAAACCTTGGAAATATTGTGCTAAGTGAAATATTGTGCTAAGTCGCAAAAGACAGTTATCAGAACAAGCAAAATAATGAGAGGAGTTTAATGGTTGTCTAGGAAGAGTGGGGAATGTTTGTTTTGTGGGTGATGAAAATATCCTAAAATTAGATTTGGTGATGATGGTACAAATTTTTCACACTAAATACTTTAAATTGGTGAATTGTGTGGTATGTGAGTTCTCACTCTCTCTCTCTCTCTCTTTGAATCTTTCTTAAGCTGTTTAAGTCCATGTACAGGTTCAAATCCTAGCATCTCCACTTGCAGCTGTGTGACTGTAGACTAATTCCTCCACACTGTCAAGCATCACATGATGTGGATGATAACCCCTGCCTCCAAGCTGAGTGAATGGCGTGAATGAGCACTTGCTTAGCAGGATCTGGTGCATGGAAATGTCTGGGAAGTGTCAGTTATTTCATTAGCCAGGACTCTTAAAAATCTCAATGACTGGGCTGGGGATATATCTCAGTTAGTTGAGTGCCTGCCTTGCAAGCACAAGGCCCTGGGTTCAATCCCCAGCACTGCAAGAAAAAAAAAAAAATCTCAATGACCATAGTTTTAATTTCTAGAAGTTCTATTTTATTATTTTCCAAATCAGCATATTCTTTCTTCATATTGCTTTTCTTACATGTTTAATTCCTTCTTCTATATCTTTAATAGTTTTAAAATTATTTTAAAATAATTTATCACTTTGTCTAAATGTCATGTCTTTGTTAATGAAGTTTAAATACTGGGCACAAAAAAAGCGCTCAGTAAATATTTGCTGCATGTATGAATGAAGGCATACTAGAGAGTTCTGTTGGCCTCATTTTGACACCGTGTTTCTTTAAATGAATTATTTAATTTCTTCTTGCTTCAATTTTTTTTCATCTATGAGACAGAGACAATGTCTATTTCTTAAAGTCATGAGGTCGAAATGAAATCATGTCTAGTTTGGTGCTTGACACATAATACATGCTTAACTGTGACTTCCCTTCCCTTCCAGCCTCTGAATCATCTTTTTCTTTGGGGCTTTCAGGGGCTTAAGCACCGCCCCCTTAGGAGTAGCTGAATGCTGGGTGTTTTACTACTCCTATTAGAGTTTTGACGCTCTCCACAATCCCTAAAAAATCTGCTTCTCATTCTCATGGTTCCTTGGATGTGGAGCTTTTGCGGGAGGGGCATGCATATCCTCAGGTCATCCTGCATACTTTTTCTTTCCTTATTTTGCTGTTCTTGCTGCTCTGGCTCTTTAGCTGCTGGATTGATTTCTCCCTTCAGAATGGTAGTAAATGCAAAAGCACCTTAGTGCCTACAGGGTGGAAACTCAATATATAGTGACTGAATCTTAAATAGCTCTTAAATCCTGCAGCCTCCTCTGATTCTGCTTCCCGTCACTCAGTTTCCTATGGTGCTCTGCTGACTATGCCATTGAGGTCTACACTGTAGCTCTCTGCACTTTCTTCAATTGATTCTCTTCCTAATCCCAGATGGCAGCCTCTGGGGAATCTTTTGCTTCATCTTTTGAGTTAAAAAGAATTTGTTCCTAGGAAAGAAACTTTAGTGTTACACATTGGAAGAAAATGCCCAACAAACAACTGAAAATCTCAAATTGCCTACTCAGGGTAGTTTTTAGTTTTTGCCTATAATTTGGATTAAAAGTTACTAGCTGCTCTTGGACATAGAAATCTACAAAGGAGATTTTCAGTTTTTATTGTCCATTTTCTTTGGAAACAAAAATAATATCTGTGGTACTAAATAGACACTAAAGTATTCTATATGCATCTTGCTGAAACATAGGATGAATTTTAGTTTGTCTTAAGCAAATACATTACTGGAAGGCCCCATGACACCTCTGTTTTACCAACTACTGCTATTTGTAGCCTTGATACTGTGTGCTTCAGGACTCAAAGTAAGTGGTTTCTTTATCATTAAAAAAATCTAAAGCCAAAATAGGGAATGAAAAAGAAAAAGGGAAAAGGTATTCTGAGAAAGAGATGAAATGTTGTCAGACACTGTTCAGTTCTGAAAATGTTAGTTTTTCTTTTTCCATGTCTAGTGTTTTCAAAATTCTTCTTGCAGTAGAGACCAACTATTCACTGAAGATGGTCATGGTTATTCAATAAAAGTCAGATGTTTTATCATTTTGTTATTACATAGATTTATATTATTAAAAATTCATTAGCACTTTTTTTTTCTCTTTCTCTTTTGTCTTTCCAGAATCCACACCCTCTTCTGGAAAATGTCTCATTTTTTTCTTTGGGAAAACAACTCTTGCCCCACTTTAACCCAAGAGACTTGAGTGAGGCTGATCAACATTCTGTTTTCCTGCTTGGTTACTCTAATTTTCTCAGAGGTAGGCATGATCTTATTTAATACCAATTATACCTGATAAGAGTTATAAAACTCTATTATTACCTGGAAGATGCTGAGAAATGATACATTTCATTGATTCTAGGGTACTCTTTCACCCACAATTTTGCATCTTTAATATGGGGGTGAATTTTATAATCAGTCACAAGAAACTGTAATGTTGTTAGGGGATCAGCAGTTTTCCTTTATTACAGACACATGAAGTTTTTTCTTGTCATCAGTGATGGTGTACCTCCCATGGAATGTGGCACACCTGGAGCTTGTGGGAACCCTCCTGTTGTCTACATGGATGAGGCAATTTAAGGATGGGAAGAACAGGGAGGAGAGCAGAATCCGGCGATCAAGAGAAACTGAACATTGGTCATGTAATTTTGTTTCTGTTGTTTTCAATTATGTCTGAAGTTAATGCTTTGCAATTCTGTAAACCTACCCACTCTAACTCTCCTCCCCTCACACTTTTTTCTTTTTAATTTTTTTGATTTGAAGAAGTTACTGTTGCTCGTCTCTCCTTTTTTCGTTTGTTTTTTATTTTTTATTTTTACAGACTGCATTTTGATTCATTGTACACAAATGGGGTATAACTTCTCATTTCTATGGTTGTGCACAATGTAGATTCACACCATTCATGTAATCATACATTTACATAGGGTAATGATGTCTGTCTCATCCCACCATCTTTCATACCCCTCTCTCATTTCCCTCTGTGTAATCTAAAGTTCCTCCATTTTTCTCTTACCCTCCACCCGCACCCTCATTGTGTATCATCATCCACTTATGAAGAAAAATATTCAGCCTTTGGTTTTGTGGGCTTGGCTTATTTCACTTAGCATGATATTCTCCATTTCCATCGATTTACCTGCAAATGCCATAATTTTATTCTTCTTTATGACTGAATAATATTCCATTGTGTATATATATACCACAGTTTCTTTATCCATTCATCTGTTGAAGGGCACCTAGGTTGGTTCCACAATCTCACTATTGTGAATTGAGCTGCTATAAACATTGATGTGGCTGTGTTACTGTAGTATGCTAGTTTTAAGTCCTTTGGGTATAAACCAAGGAGTGGGATAGCTGTATCAAATGGTGGGTCCATTCCAAGTTTTCTGAGGATTCTCCATACTGCTTTCCAGAGTGGCTGCACCAATTTTCAACTCCACCAGCAATGTACAGGTGCTCCTTTTCTTCCCACATCCATGCCAACACCTATTGTTGCTTGTGTTCATCTCTCCTTTCAACAGTAAGAGTTTGACCACTTGAGTACCAAGTAAAGAAAATTATTGGGCATTATTAAAGACCTGAACAAAGAGAATCTGTAATCACTTTTACTATTTCCCAACATCCTTTGAAAAGACATATTGGGCATGAGGCATTGGAGGCATCTATAATCTTTGACAAAAATCAATAAGATTGGTTCTAAGCATTTTCTATCAGAAAATACTAGGATATCTTATAATTCAGGGAGTCAGTAATCCTCAGACACACTGTGAGTCCTCTGAAATAGATAAGATCCACAGTAGTCCCTGGAATGAAAATGATTTACAGGGCTGGGGATGCAGCTCAGTAGAACAGCACTTGTGTAGCATGTGTGGGGCCCTGGGCTGGATCCCCAGTACCACAACAAACAAACAAACAAACTTTCAAAGATCGCTGACTTCATGAGAAAGAAATTCTCATGTGCTCACCAAAATTCAGGGAATTTACACCTAGAATGCAGTTCAGTCTAATTTTGAAAGTAGACACACTGTATAGGGTATGGCAATGGGTAATGGGATATGTGTATATGTGGAGGTGCAGGGACTTAAGGAAATAAAATCTTAGACTTTCCAAGACAACAAATTTTATGCATCAAATAAAGAGTGGGTCTGCATATTTTGAAATAAAAGATGAGTACAAACTCTGAAGATTTCTAGTACTATTGTCATGAAACTGCAATTTGATCATAGCTTCTATACAAGCAACCAAAAATACTTTCTAAAATTTCAAGTTATTTGATAGCTATAAATCCTTAAAATCCTTATAAGATAGGACATATGTGGAAATGCTGTTCCATCTTGTTCAGATGCCCTCCTTAGTCAGTACCTTTGTGCGTAATTAGTATATTTTGGCCTTACATCCTCATAATGCTGTGCAAGTGATTAGGACTCTCTGAGAAGTATTTTAATCCCCTAGAAACACACTCTTTGGTTTTTCTCAGTACTGTCATGAAAATTGCTAGGAATGCATAAACTGGAATTAAGAAGCAGTGTTTCCTGCCAGTGAAGTGAACAGAACAAATGTGTATATGTTCAATCATGTTTGCTGTGTTAAGGATGCTTTGAGATACTTTCTTAATTGAATTGTTTAAATGATACCATTCCAAGCCCAAGCCCTTTTGTCTTCATTGTAACCCTGACTTTACGCAAATAACATTTGTTCTCAGTCTATTTTTCTTGTAAAACTAGGAAAAAGTGATAAAGGATTGCCCTTGTATGATGAGGGTGTGGACCAGTCTTTAAATAATAACACGACACCTCACAGGCAGATGCATTACCTATCAAAGCCTTTCTTGTTGTATTTGTTGTTATAAGATTTTTATTCCACTTCTGTCATCACAGTGAGAAAATTTATATGATACTAATCTAGTTGAGATTACTATCTTTTTAATGCTCTATTTGAAAAAAAAGTTGAGCTAAACTCTCAAATGAGCACTTTGGTCTATATGAAGAGAGCAGTGGTTGTGTAACTGAACACAGTTAAGATAGTAAATTTGCAACCTCACCCTATAGAATGGGAAGCAGCATACCAATTTAAAAATTCCATCCCTGCCTAAATAGACTCTGGTCAGTGACTTTATTTTCCCTAAGGTCATCTGGATTCACCCACTTATAATACAAATAGTATTTGAGTTTTAAGTGAAAATTACATTATTTGTGAGTTATGATATAAGCAGTATGAACAAAATAATAAATGCACTTATCAAATTATTTAAGAATGAATAATTACATAATAAATTACTAGTATGATGTATTTTTTTCAAATAAATCATATAATGTGAGTAATTTCAAACATCCAGAATCTCCCCAGGTCCCAAGTTGCTTACAGTAGTGAATCAACTAGGAGGGATCTGTGTGCCTTTGTTGTGGTGTTGGATCAGTCATCTTGCTATATTCTGTTGTAGTATAAATTACTGAGTAATTCTTTTCATTGGCTGTTCATCATCATTATTTTTTGTAGGTTTTTCTGAGTCCTATATAAAATTTTAAAATTTATTGTTCTCTGTATCCTCACAAACTTTTCCCACTTTTCCTGTATACCTTTAAAATTTTCCCCATCCCTTTGGATCTACTTGGCTCACTCTGTACATCTCTTGTCGTGTGTCACTCACTGGTTTTATTTTTGCCTGGCTTTCTATATTGCCTACTTTACTTTCTGTTTATGTTCTTGGTGAAAAGAACAAAGAGGTGAGTATTGTTCATTTAGGAAATGTTAACTTAGGGAGTAGAGAAGATTTGTATTTTGGAAAAGGTTATTTGGAAGACCATGTACTCTAGTATTCAAAATGAGTAATTCTGTAATCCTTCCTATTTCTCCAAATTAAAACAGTTAAAAGCAATGCAGACAGATATTCTGTACAGAATAGATTACAGATAGATATAGAATTGCATGACATTATAAGGTATTATTTAAGAGCACAGTCTCTGCAACCAGGCTTCCTCACTCCTCCACACACTTAATAGCTGGGTAGCTATTCTTTGGACAGTCAATGCTATGTCAATGCACGCTCTTGAGTTGTCTCGACTTCCTTCTCTTCCATGGTCTTGGTCCTGCATCTCCCTATTTTAGCCACTAAATTTTATAGACATAATCCAGATTTATTATTAACCATCTATAATCTGAATTACCAGAATTTAACCTTTTAATCCTAACTGTGGCCTTTATAGTTTACTTCCTAGAGTTCTGCAACTCTAACATTTCTTTAATTTTGCTGGGCCCTACTGACCCAGTTTTTATCTAGTATTTCCAGCTTAATTCTTTCTCTCATTACCCTTACTGCTGTACACATTCTCAGGTCCTCTGAGACTCTCTTGTTCCACCATTATCATCTGTCAAAACCTCAAACCACTGTCCATTCAAACTTTCATTCCATCCCATGTCTGCACCCTCACAGTGGAGCCTGACACATGTCAACCTGTTGTACCTGAGCTTGCATAACTGTGAACCTGGGCTTCATCCATGCCCACATACTCTGCCTTTTCTCCTCTTATTTCTAGGAGACAAGATCATCCCTAATTCATGCTTTAGTCCCTCCTTCTTCTCCCGTACTCAAGAACTCTGCTCCAAACATTCTTCTTTCCTTCTCTAGCACCATTCACTTATTCCTATCAATGTGATCACTAACACAATCATAAAAATCAATAATAATTTCTGTCATGGTAAAAAAATATATCCCTCAAACTTCTTTCTTACCCATCAAACTCAGTCTCATTTCCTGGATAGCAAAATTCTACTATTTGCTGTATGTTATTTCTTTCCAATTGCTAAATTGAAATATTCTCATTCTCTTTTGAACTTTTTCTCACTTAGACTTTTAACCCTATAAAGCCATCAAAAAAAGCTTTGGTTAAGGACAACAAGGATGAATGTGTTTCTAAGTTCAGTGACCAATCTAGAATACTCCTCTGTATTTGAGAGTGGATTCCTACTTCCTGATAAAACACCTTTAATTAGCTTCTAGGACAATTATAGGGGCCCCTACTACTCACTTAGCCCTTCTGACTCCTTAAAATTTAAATGTTGGCATATGTCAGGACTCAGTCCTCTTTTTTTTCTAGCCAGACTCCATTGGTGATCTCATTTAGTCTCATCATGATTCTTAAGACCACTTGTAATGCTGATGGCTCCCAACTTCATATCTGGGAAGTAGCCCCTTTGCTTTATTCAAACACTTTCATTCAGCTTACCACTCAATATCATCAGCTGAATGTCCAGTAAGCACCTTAAATTTAGCCTGTCCAAAGTTGAGCTATTGACCTTCCCATTACACTTGTTCTTCTCACAGTCTTCCCCACTTCAGTAAAGAGTAGCTTCATTCTTCAAAACCTTAGTCAAAATATTTTTTTAAGCATAGGAATATGACTCTCATACAAATATAAAGTGGGCCTGGGTCAAAATTTATTTTTTGTGTTAAAAAATTGCTATTTTGCATATAGGGGAACAAGCACAGGGGAAAACTTGATTTAGAAAACCAGACGACCCAAAGGGAACAAGGTGGATACAAAGAAGAAACAGATGTTGTGTAGTCAGTCAGGAAAGCATGCAAAATAAATTTGCTAAATTTGAGACAAAAGTGGGTGATTACTTTCAGTAAAAAGCTGTCTTGAGGTAATACTCTTTACTGGATTGAAAATAATTGCATCTCTACTAGACAAAAGTTTGTAAGTGAACATAAACTCCATGGGAGTAAAGTCATTTCATAATGGTAAATAGTCAGTCAACATTAGTACCTGCTCTAGGGAATTAAATCATCCTTGTAAAGGCCTGAGAGGCAGTTATCTACTAGGAAATGACACACAGTCACCCTTTTATCTTATTTCCAAGTTTTTGTCAATATTTCTAATGCCTCTTGTCACCTTGATTTCTGATTTTCACACATTGCATTATCAAATGTATGGACTCTAATTTTAATATGTAATTAGATCTTATCACTCTCTGGATCCTTACTGTTATCACTCTGAACCACCATCATTTCTTGCCTAGATGGTTGACATTCCTCCAGACTAGTTTCTCTTACACTTTGGAGTCTAGTTTCAGCAAAGCAGCATGATCCTGTCAAAATACAAGTCAGGTCATAGTACTTCTCTTACTTTTGAGTTTACATCACACCCCACAGTAGAGTTCTAACAAAGGGCTGTAGGACCCTCATGATCTGTACTTCTCCCCAAACCATGGTCTCTGAGTTCACATCCTATAGTTCACCCTCTTATTTTTGATGATCAGCTCACATCATCACATCAGCTCACATCAAACCCATTTCGGGTTTTCAAACTCACACAATATGCTTCTGCCTCAAGACCTTGTAATTATTCTCCCTGCCAGAATATTCTTCTCCTAGATACTCTCCTGGCTTATCCCTGTCTCCTACAGGTCTTGCTCAGATGTTACCTTCTGAGTGAGTCGCATTCAGACCACCTATTAAAAATGCAAGCCATTTCCCCAATATTTCTACCCTTGGCCCTATCTTCACTTTCTCTGTGGTTTTTCACATAATTTATATTATGACATATATTATTATTAAGGGCAAGTAGTTTTGTCTGTTTTGTTCACTGTGTCCCAAAAGCTTAGAACAATTCTTGGCATACAGAAGTCATTCTAATATATTTGAATGAAAAAACGAGTGGGCAGAGTATAAATTGTGATCTATTACTAGAACATTAAATTTTTTTCCTAGGTGGTTTTGGTTAACTTTAAAATTAAGCTTTTATTTACTACTGATTTCTTTCTTGATATTGTTTCAAATCAATTCAAATCTAATTAAAATTATTATCTTCATGCAAGGCTCTGCCTCGGGCCAGTGGAGAACATAAGGAAGAGCAGACACAGGAGTGTGCAATCCAGTTAGGGTGTTATAAGACAAGCAGCAGGTGAAGTGCTAACAAAAGAGAGAAGATTTCAAACCAAAGATTTGATGAAATACCAGGAAGTGGAAATACCTGATGGTCAAAATAATTTGCTTCCTGAATTCCTTTTTATTGTAGGATCAAAATTTATAGACAGTTAAATAGTTTCCAAAAATTGAAGAAAATAATGCATATAACATATAAAATAATGAGGAAGCTTGTGAGGAGTTACAAGGTGGTACTGCTTTTGTAAAAATCAACTGAGAAAAGCATTATGAGATGCAACTATGAAGAAAGAATAATGTAATTGAAAAAAGCTATTTTGGGATGGGGGGTGGTCATTTGTTCATGATCTTTTTTTTAGTGCTCTTAATTTTCTCTTGTCCAGTATTTGGCTTTGTGTTTGAATTGCTTCTACTGCTAGTTTTTCATGGCTTTCCTCCCTATCCTGTCTCCAAGGAATTTTGGTGCATATCTCCTAAAATAAAGTTCTCCTTAGTTAATGTCAAAAGGAAAGTAATTACAGGTTTAGCAATAAGTCCTTTCTCATTAAGTAATAAGGGTTACGGTCTTTCTTTCTGCTAATGAAAAAGTAATACTCAAAGTATAAATTATGAAAGTTATTGTTACTTCTTTTAATTATTTGACTTTTCCTTACTTTCATACCTTCAGCATTTGCCCAATCACTTTCAAAATACTGTGCTTTTTAAATAGTTCCAAATGTTCAGAGTGTGGATTTCTAAGTGTTGGTTAAATTCGAAGAACTGGAAAATACAAATAATTGTCTCACAAAAAATGCTGTATTTCTCCTTTATCTTTCACACACACAAACACACATGTTTGTACACTCATACACACCCCTCTGAAATGTGTGAGTACAGGCTCATTCACTAAGATAGTTGTGCTTTGGCTTCAAACTGAGACTTCTGCCTTTTTTGTTTTCTCCAATTTGTCACAAAAAATAACATTTGAAATACATAAATGTATCTGCATATCCCTTCCACCATAATCTAAGCACCTCAGAATTGTGTGTTGATAAGTTGAATATGCCAATATAGCCAGTGCTGACTCTGAGAAGAATGTGCTTTACTTAAAGAAAATGTTTATATTTTGTTTCCAGGCTTCCTTCAAAGCAGGCTTTAAGCCACTTAGGTAAATGGAGGACAATGAAAGCAGCTTTATCAGCATAGTGTTCAATTTCTTTTGAAAACCACATTGCTAACCTATCTGAAGCATTTGAGTTGATACTCCATGGAAAATGTCATTTGTACTGAGAAGCTGCCAAATATAACCAAAAGTAAAAAGATAAAGATAATGTACTCATTAAGGCTTTTTCCTCCTCCCCCTTTAAATTTTTTTCTACCCTCAGGGCAGGCACCAAGATGTCTCTGTTTGCTACAGTATGAACTTTATTGATAATGTTAAATAAATAAAAAATAATGAATCTTCAAATTGCCGGTAGCAGTGCAAGAACATGTACTCTGTCAAAACTGATCAAGCAAGAACTTGAGACACATTTTCTTTTTGAATAACCAAATCTTTCACTTTTTTTTCTAATAGAAGTTCTTGTTCTTTATGTACATACAGTCAACAAATTGTAGGTTTTTAGAAAGCTAACAATTTCCCCAATCTGTAGCAATGATTGAATTTAAGTCTTAGACATTCAGCTTGACCAACATTTCCTCACTATTTCAATGTTCCAGTACTTCCCTTTAAAAATGTAGGTCAAATGAAAATCATGCTTCCTTTGCTTTCTCTAAAATCATTCTTAATTTCTTTTTCTTTTTATCTGTGCTATTTCTGCTTCCCTTGATGCTTAGTGTTCCAAAGTAGTTGAAGAATGTCAAAAAATATTGCCCTAGATATATGTACACTGCTATAATTATGCCCTATCATTAAAAATTTTTGAATTCTAGGAAAAAATCTGATATAAATCTTGAAAATAACTTATGGCTATTAGGTTCAAATAAATTCCACATATGACAAACAATAATCAATTCATATTTAAGTCATTATTCCCAAGAAGTATTAAATTTCTCTTTTAAGAAATTTATTCTTTTGGCTTGTCTAGAAAACATCTCAAACCATCTAAGAAATACTGATTTTTGGAGTCAAAACACCTTTATTATAAACTGTGCCACTGAGTATTCTTTAGTGTTCTTTCCAAATTAAAAATTAATGATGATGATGATCATAGCTAACTTTTATTAGGTATTTAAAATGTGTGAAACTCCATTACATCATTTATGTACATTATTTCATACAATCATTTGGAGGTAGCACTAACATTAAGTAGATAAGTAGGTATCTATTATCAGTGGATAAGAAATTTGATACTTGGGAGGATTATTAAACTTGCTGCAGATGGTGTCAAAGTACTGGACACAATAGACTATGTTGGATGATCTCATTTAATTTTTTTATAAATCTCAGGAAGCTGACATAATATTATATTCATTACATAGATAAAGAAACTGAAAGTTAAATATTTTGCTCATGATTACACAGCCACTGAGCTGGGGATATAGCTCAGCTGGTAGAGAGCTTGCCTTCTATGCACAAGCCCCTGAATTCAATCCCCAGCAACACACACACAAAAAAAATTGATTACACAGCCACCATGTAACTCTATTTTCATCATATGACTCAGTTAATGAAGACCTTTTGAATAGCTACCGTACCATTCAAAGTTGGGCTAGGTTCTGAATTTTTGAAGATAACAAAGATGCATTCACCATCCTGTGATGATATACTGTCTAAGGACGAACAAAATAAATGATTTCAGTATGGCGCTCAATAGAGGAGAAATCCATAGGGACCTATGGGAGCCCATTGAGAGTATCCTAATTTAGACAGGGCATGGGATGGGGGTCGGGGGCGCATGGTGTCTGAGAAGGAATGATGCTTAAACTGCAATTTGAAGGTAAGAAAGAATTACCTAAGTGAAGGTGGGGAAGAGAGGAAGGATGTTCTGGACAGAGGGACAAGTGTGAGCAAAGTCTGGAGATGAAAGTGTGAAATTTTCCAGGAGGCACAGATACAATCCCCAGAATACAATGAGAAGGAAATATTAGGGCGAGGTGATACTGGAGTAAGAAGGCGTGAGGCAATGAAGCACCTGGGATGCATTCTAAACTGCGTGGATTTTTTTCTTTGTTGTTGTTCTAAAAGCAACAGGAAGCTATAGAAAGGTCTTCAACAGACCAGATCAGCACGATGAACAGGTACTGGATTTCTTTGGAAATAGAAAGCAGGAAAAAGAATGAATTATGAAGCCATTATGGTGAACATCACGAAGGGATCAAACTAAATCACCGATTGTCAGAATGGAAGAGAAATCAGAGACGGAGGATGTGAAGGTATGGAAATGAAAATGTTAGGTAAAGGGCAGGTTGAAGGGACTGAGAAAGGGAAGAATTTAGGATGTTTTCTAAGTTTCTCAGAGCTTTTCATGATTCCTAGATTTTGTATCCAGAGCCCATCTATGTGATGTAATAAAATTGACTATATACACTCTTCAGACTAGCCTAAATGGCATTAAACTTTGGGGTGCATAGATTAACTGTACAGCTCTTATCTGAATTGTATTCACTGTGGAACCAGAGTAGTTGAGATGCCAAATAAAGCATTCCAAAAATCTGAACAAAATGAATTAAGGGATGATTCCTTAATACTTGCCACCAAAATTTTCAGGTTAAAAAATTGTATTTTCTGCACACTCTTGTCTGTGAAAATCTCTCAGTGATGTGGTGTCATGAATTTATACTATAAAGGTGGAAAGAAGAATTTTAAAAATTAGACCGGTTAAAGATAAGTTATTTTTGGAGGCCACTAATTCAATCATCACATTATTTTCTCCTTATTCCATGTTTTTTAAAGATTTAAAAGTGATGAGTACATAATTTGGGATTAAAAAAAGTCTGGCTTTTGAAATTGCGGATTTGTTTGGAAGATGAAATTTAGAGACTTGAAATCCCAAGAGATTATTTTCTTCAAAATACTAAAGGTTGTTAAGAAGCACTCATCCTTGATCTAAGAATTATCCGGGGATCTTAAAGTTAGTTTCATTTCCATCCCAGGCATTGTGATGTGTCAGGGATATTGAAGAAGCTAAGATCATCAGAGAGCAGGAAAAAGATGTTAACCTGCAGGTCTGAGTGTTCAGTGCACTGGATTTTGAGATTTTCTCATTAACCCCTGTAAGAGGTGGGAAGTGGAGCTTAGTTGCTCATCTCAACTTGGAACAGCAGCAGCTGAGTAGAACAGATGACAAGGTAAAATGAAGGAGAAACGGGACTGAAGCTTGGCCCTCCAGTGTCCTTATCTGTGCGGTAAACAAGAAATCCAATGAGTGGAGCAAGGAAAGAGATTAAAGATGAGAGTTAGCCTTCCTGCAAAATGAGTTTAGAGTTTTTCCATGTAAAATGAATTCAAAAAAGAAAACTGAGCATATTTTTGTAGAAGCAAATGCTTTATTACACTGGATTGAAACAGACTGTTGTTCTACAGTGAAAAATAACACATTACCTGTGTCATAGCTCTTGTACAAACCCAGCAGGTGACATCGCCTCCTCTTTCCAATATTTCAGGACAAATTGGGTAAGATGGAAATAAATGCTTTATAAAAGTGTGAAAGGATTAATGATATTAATACTGACTCTGACATTTTCCTTGTGGGTAAATTCTAGTTTATTACTGATATGTGTCATTTGTGCAGATTTTATACTTCCTCCTTAGCCAATTTTAATAATTTCTATTTCCCCAGAAAACCATTCATTTCATTTAAATTTTAAATATATTTGTAAGCATAAGCAGATAGTGTTCTCCCAAAAGTTTTACATTTCCTTTTTAGTGTTTGCAATAATTCCTTTCTTATTCTGAAATCTGTTGTTTTTCACGAGATTTCTGAGTACATCAACTTTCATTCAAAAGACCAGCTGTAATTTTAAAAAGTTTCTCTTTTTTTCTGCTGATCTTTCTTTTTATGTTAATTATTCCCTTATGCTTGCTTTCCTCTTTAAAAACCCCCACCTCTTTAAAAATTCTTGAAATGGATCTTATTTTCATTAATTTTCTCATTTTGAAATAACAAACATTTTAAAATATCAATTATTTATGAACACTATTTATTCACTTACTAATTAAAGTATTTGAAAACTATAAAAGCATGATACGAATTATATCATATTTCTTAGATTTGATATACGGCATTTGAATTTTTATTTATAAGATTTTTTCTCTTCTTTTTAATCTTTTTTGTTGTCGTTGTTACTAGGGATTGAACCCAAGGGCATTTAAACATTGAGATACATCCCCAGCCCCCTTTTTTTTTTGAGACAGATTCTCCCTAAGTTGCTTATGGCCTTGCAAAGTTGCTGAGGCTGGCCTCAAACTTGCAATCCCCTGCCTCAGCCTCCCCAGTGACTGGGATCATAGTCATGCACCACCTCACCCAACTCTAAGTAGTTTTTTATGAAAAAATATTTTAGTTTAAATCTCTAAGTAATTTCATTTCAAAAATATAGTCATACATGCAAAATTTTTATTTTATAAGATAACTTTTTGCCCCCAGACATTTTACCAGTGTTTTTGATTGCTCCATTGCCACTTGAGATGCAGGTATATTTTTATTGCTAACACAGTATAATGTTTAAAATAAATTCTGTTTTATTAATAGTAACACAAATTTTCTCTTTAATTTATATGTTTTATTTGCTGTTTATGGACTGCTAATGGATTGTTAAAATCTTATATTACTATTGTCTTCACACTTATTTTTCTTTGATGTTTTAATGCATCAATACAATTCAATACAATTTTATTCACCTATGAAAGCAGATCTATTATTTGTTTGACTTAGCTGTTGCCTTTTACCAATCAGAAATGACATAAAGAAAATGAACTTTAATGCTTTCTACCATATGCTTAATTTGGTTAATATGTTAATATTGATATTTTTGTTTTACTTGGAGATTTTAACTATTTACTGTGACTTCTTTCATATTTATGATCATCCATCCAAAGTACCCTTGGGTGTGTGTTTCCTTTACTCAGTTTTCTCCACACACAAGCGACCTCCTTCTTCACTGGGGAACAAAAACGATGTCATGGCTGTGAGATTATTAAACGTTTCCCCTGCTTCTTACATGCCCTGTGAGTAAACCTACTGTAACTGAATATATCCAGGCCTTTATCTCAGTTTCAGCACTTTTCCAACTGTTTTACTCTCAAGATCCCACTTCTTTTTGATTTTTTGGTTAATTACAAGATTTATGTCAAGAGATGATAGCTAAATTAAAAACATTTGCTAACAGAAGGGCTTTGATTCTCTGACTACTTTCTTCTGGGCCTGGATGTAAAGTAGCCTTAATGACAAGAATTCTGACTGTTTTCTTTTCATCCACGTATGAAAAATGATCACTTTGGAAGCAAAGAACACTCACTCCTTTGAAAAGAAAAGAAGGCAGCATCCATGGAAGGAGGGGGGTGCCCTGGAAACACGGGGAGACCAGGAGGGGAGTTAACTGCTCTCCTGGCCCATCTGCTTTCCAAATGTATGGCTCACCCCATGAGGTCTGCCTAAAACACAGCCAGTGGGTCAAGAGATGCTAGGCCTCCTTGGAAAACCTTCCTTGCACTTGTCAGCAGGCGCTGGAGCCAAGACTGACCATCCAGAAACTCTGCTTTCTTTATTCCCAGGTTGTGATTATCCAAGTTTATTACTTCATTTTACACTTGAGATCAATGGTAATGTGATTTCTGAATTCCAAATCAATAATTTATCTTTCAGTCTTTCCTTTTTTTCCATCTAAATTAGAAGAAAAATGGTATGGATCTTCCCTAACCAATTTATTTATGGCAGGTGTTCTTCCCTGTACACATGACATGCTTTCGTTTAACACTTAATAGGATTTGTGTTTAAAGAAGCTTTTTGAAGTGAACTGCAGAATGAAGCTCTCTAACATGTAGACAAGAAAACATTGACTTATTCCAATATTTCATCTCTTGCTAGCTTATGGATCTTTGTTTTTGATCTTTAGTGACTGTTAGTCTTGCTAGATTCGTCTTATCAAGAAGAAAACTAAAGAGGGATGATTTTCCTAAAAGCCATAAAGGAAATAGTTTTATTAAAAATGTTCACAGTTTTTAGACATCACTAGTTGTACTTACATTCATGATACTCAAATGGGTTAAAAACCATCCTTTTGGATACTTGTCCTAAGATTTGTTTTTTTAAAATTCAGTAGTTTCTAATTTCCTGTAGTTGATTGATTTCTGAGGCTCTGTCAGAGCTGAACTATGGATGGAGGAAAACATTCCTACCGTTAGTGAGACTCTGTGTACACAGGGGTCACAAAATGGTAGAGTGAGCTTCAAAAAATAGACAAAGGTCACAAATATAATGAGATGGTGTCAAGAAAACAACAACATGACACTGGAAATCAAAAACATACAGCTAAAAACATTCTGAAGATATGAACAAAATTCCAATCCCAATAAGATATTACTGACAGGAATATTTCCCTTGCTATAGAAATTATAAGAGAGTATTAAGCTTTATTTCAGCTATTACTATCCACTTATGTCAAACTGCTTATTTACTAGAAATGTGTAAATTAGGCCAAGTCTCAGGTTTAATACCTACATGAGTTGGTTCTGCAGCGTGATGTGTTGGTGAGGCATGGCAACGGGCTTCTTTCAAAGGCATGACTTCTAGTACCATTGCCATATTGATTAGGCAAATGATTGGAGAAATCTGTTAAACTCTATGATCCTCAGTTTCCTCATCTGTAACAAAGGGATAATAGTCTCTCACCTTTCTATCTCAAAGGACTGCAAGGTAGTTAGATTTTCTCTTATAACTTGAAAAATAAGAAACATGTTCTGATTTGTGCTATTCTAGTTATACATTTCAATTTCTGTTGTCTTGCAAACTATGCCTTTAAATTTATAAGGACGAAAAACCATATGATTACCTAGAACCATATCAGTTTCAGTGGTGAATTTAGGAAATCTCTCTGTTCTGGGCAAACTGGGGCAGATGGTCACCCGAAAACAAGTAAGAGACAATAGCCATTGCATATCTAATCCTCAGTTCCATGGTCATTTCCCTCCTGAACAGCATGTTCATTACAATGCTCACCATAACTTTTGGAGCATCCACAATATGCCAACTCTCTGTGAGACAGTGAGTATAAAATGATTAACAAAACAGATTGGGTTTCTGCTTTCAGAGAAAAGTCCAGAAATATTTTGGAAGAGAAAAATGAAAAAGAATAAATAAACAAATAAGAATGTAATGGTAAGTTGGAAGAAATATGGCAAAGAAAAAGAACTGACTTCCATGAAAGAGGATAGAAGAGGAGACCATCTCTGTAGAAGACAAGGACTATGTTAATTAAAACTGAATCAGAAAGGATTTTAAAGAGCCAGCTGTGAAACACTGAAATGTGGAAGGAGGGAATACAAGTGGGGAGAATCCAGGCAGAGGGAAGAACATGTGATTGCTGGATTATTTTTTTCAGTTTTGAATCCTTGATGTAGCACAGCTGCTGGTATAGCATGGGTAGATGCCCAAGGACAATTATAGAATGAATCAATGAACCCAAGAGTACAACTTTCAATACATAGTAATTAATTCTAGAGCCTCAGTCCTCCTCACCCCTTAATTGGAGGAATCATTTAGGGCACAGCCACCTTCCTGTTACTTTTATCATATTGAGAGAGTAAGTTTCCTGTTTGTACTTTCCTTAGGCATTGGGACACCCTACTCAAGGCAATCTGTGTGGGGAGCCTCTGCCATGGAGGTCAATGCCTGATTGCTCAAAGGCTCACTGGATTAATCACACTCTTCAGAACCATGACAGGGAGAAACCTCAGGGGAATTTTGCTGATATTCTATTTTCTCATTTGAAAGAATTAACAGATTTTAAACACATGATTTGAACTTCTCTAAATGATGTTCTCTTACTCCCCACCTCTCCTGCCCACACAGACACATTCACCCTCTACACTAACAGTTTTAACTTTTCTGCTTACATGTTTGGTTACTGCTTTATGAAGCATTTTGATTTAGTAATGAAAGGAAAAATTGCTATGCCATGTTCCTATCTACCTTGATGTCTTTTTCTCTTTATCACACCATGATAAATTACTTTATGTCCTTCAATGCTGAGCATATTTCCACTTCCATGAGATATAGTAGGAGCTATTCAAATGATTGACATTTCCCTTTCTGCTGAAATTTCTAAATATTTTCTTTATTTCTCTGCTTTGTCAATTACCACTTTAAAAAATCCTTTAATATGTATTTAAGCACATGACTAGGCTAATTTTTAATCAGGGCAATAGCATGGTCAATATATTTTTTTTCGTTTCTATTTAGGCTCTTCCTCTACCTCTTCTGTCTCATTCCTACCTGTTCTATGCATGTGTTGGTGCGAAGACAATGCTTTTTAGATGATACAAAATGAAAATGGATTTTTAAAAAACATAATTAGAAGCAGAGAACTGAGATTTGGGGCAAAAAAGTATGGCCTCTAACTGGCAAAAAGTAGTAAAATACATTTTTCATTGTGGCATCTAACAAGATGAAAGTAGAGAAATAACATCATGGCCACCAGTCAGCACTCTCATTTATCAGAGAAGGGGGCTAAGTCTTATATAAGAGTAATTGAAATCACGTCATATTGTTCCAGAATATTCTGGGGTGTCCATGTTTGAGGTCATTGGTCTTAGAGTTAAAACTGGTAAATTTTTATTTAAAGAAAGAGGAAGGGCAATTGCAACCTATGTCGTAGTATTCTCTGAAGGCTGCCTCCCCAGATAGACTAGCAACTATATGGGCTAAATTACTCAGTGTACTCAAGTAATTAACTAAATCACGGGCTCTAAAATTATGGACATCAGCATATGGGTTACTTTAACTAGTTTGACTATTCATCTAATCATGTTGGTTACGGTTACTGTGATCCAATCAAACGACTATCAAATAGATTGGAAAATTCTATTTTAGATATGCATTTTTAGATTGGATGGAATGATGAACTCTTTTTTAAATAAATTTTTATTAGTAACTTTGCTGGCAGGTGAATAGGGCAGTCAATTTGAAAGCTACAGCATGATTTTTGCTCTTTAGACTCCCAGACCTCTCTTGCCATAAGTATAGGACTTTGCGGGAAGAAAGAAACAAAGGGAACTGTAAAATAACTAGAAGACAGTTAACAAAATGGTAGTCGTAAATCCTTACATAGTAATAATTACACTCTCTTTTTTCTTTTGCCATGGTGGTAATTGAACCCAGAAAGCCTCGCACATGCTAGGCAAAGATCTTTCCAATGAATTTGATCCCTAACCTTCAAAATTTTTAATCCTCTCTTATTGCTTTCTTCTTTCCTAGACTCCACATTTAGAAAAAGTCTTGACCCTATCAGATAATGATGTTTTTAAAATTTTTATTAATTTTGCATATATGACCCAGAACTTCTGGCAAGCATGAGATATACAGAGTTACCAGTAAATTACAACAAATTCCGCCAACTGCAAGAAAATAGTGGCATGATACATTATCCGTCCATGTTTATTAAATTGAATGTTTAGGTAGAAAAATAACAAAATTGCTGAAGATTTGTTGACAGAACTAGGATTAGTTAAAGTTCTCTTAAAGGATCATTCCATCCAAGAAACTATTTTAATTAAAACAATACCCTAATTTCTGTTTATTTCAGTGTCTACAACCTACTATTAGCTAGTTGTATTTTTTATGAAATAAAAATAATAAGTATTCTGCTAATTTTTCTCACTTAGCTATATACTGCTTGGTGATAATTCATGTTTCTTTAAAAATATATATGTATCTACATATACATATATCTATATGTATCTATCATCTGTCTATCTACCTACCTACCTATCTCGCCTCCCTACTAAGATTCATTTGCCTATTTATCCTTTTATCCATCCAAAACTCCTTCAGTAGCAGACACAGCCCTAGCACACAGGAGTCAGTGGAATAAGCCACTAGATACCTACAGTGGTATCTAGGTATATCTAGGTATACCTAGAGTGGTATTGTAGGTATGTAGTGGTATCTAGAGGGGCTCATAGTTTGGCACAGTTCATGGTTCTGGCAACCCAGTACATCACCTGATAGAGACCATAAACCAGAGGAAAGTCACTACAGATATTGGCTTGCATAAAGCTAATAACTTTAACACGATAAACTTTATTTACTTATTTTTCCTTTTCAAGACTTGTTCCCATAAGTAGTTAAGATAAAAAGGAGATTAAACAGAAACAGTGGATATTCCCTATTGGACCTATTGCAGAGTGGTTCATTTAAAAAAAGAAAAGATTCTGGTAAACATTAAACAGATTAGCCTAGTAAGCTACCTCTTACTCTAGTAAATAATTAACATTTCTCTTTAGAATTCCAGAAAGAAATGTCAAAGCTCTTTTTGCAGTTGTAGGAAATCAGTCCTTAGCTGAGGAAGTGCCTTTTAAAATGAAACATTGCTTGCATTTGAATGGGGAAGGGGCATCTTTAACGAAAACCAAATACAGCGTGATCAGAGACTCTTGTCCTTTTCAGTCCAACTCAGTCACTATGCATTTAGACCAGAGGGCTTCACAAGCAGGTTTATCTGAGGTCACACAAGGATACCCAGCTCCCAGACTCTTGAAGCCATTTAAGATATCATTTAAGAACAAATATAGTTTCAGGTCACTGTTAAAAACCCAAGAGTGGTATTTTTGCATTCAACTTACTTCTTATCTATTTTAGCATCTTAACTCTGTGAATTTGCCTCATTCTTTTCTTCTTTTATGCCAGCCTAAACTGAGTGTCCTGTGCACTGTTATATATAAGTATATACATATACATACGTATATAAAGTATATGTGAACATGCAAATAATTATACATTTAGATATGTTAAACTTTATAAAGAAAAAAATTAAATGACCACTGGTCTTTTATAAACAGACCTCTAGTTTTCCATCCGGATAACCTGATCTAGACCTGGAAATTAATTAATAACAACTAAAATACTTTGTGCAAGGCATAATATTTAATATACAACATGAATTTTTCTCATTTAACCATCATCTTACTTTGGCTTTAGATATCATAGCCCCATTTACAGATAAAGAAACTGAGACCTGTCCAAGGTTTTAGAAGAAGTATGTGATGGTGCTGCCCATCTTTTAAGGATTTGTTTCCCAGAGTGGTATTGTAGGCAGGTAGTAGATATTTTAAGAGGTGGGACCTAGTGGGAGCTTTAGGTCATTGGGCATGTGCCCTCAAAAGGAATTTGGGAACCTAGTTTCCTCTTTTTTTCTCTCTTTCACTGTTTCCCCACCATGAAGTGAATGTGCCACCAAGTACTCCCATCATGATATACCACCACAGGCCCAAAGCAATGGGGTCGATCAATTACAGACTGAAAGCTCCAAAACTGCAAGTCAAAGTAAACCTTCTTTCATTATAAATTTGTTAATTTACAGTGTTTGTTACAGCAATAGAAAGCTGACACAGTGCTGATTTGAAATTCATTACCATTGCTCACTTAGTAACTGAAAGACAAACCTTCTTCTATTTTATAATTTAAGAGGGTTCCTAATTTTTTGATATTTTGGTACCACTCCCTTTCCCTATCAGGAGAACATGTGCTACCCCTTCTGGTTAGAATTCTATTTTTCTCCCAGTACTTCCAGGAACTAAAGTTCTTCCTAATTTTTCAAATCTCAGCATAGGGTTACTTCCTTGAAACAAACATTTGTGGCAGTCAAACTGGATCAATTTCTTCCATAATATCTTGCATGTAGTTATCTTTAACACTTTCAGCTCTGAGAATTTGGACACTGTCTGCTTCATAACTGGATGTATAATTCCTAACTGCACATACCTGTCATGGAATAAGTATTTGTTAAAGGAATGCATGAATGAGGCTCCTGCTATTAAATTAAATTTATAAGACACTTCTGGTTTGGACTGAGCGCCTGTCCAAAGACCGACAAACCAAAATGGAATTACCCCACTCATGTTGCAGTTCTGCACGACCAAACCAAAACTAAATTGTTCAGCTCACCTGCCAAAGAATGAGGAGACAGAGTGATAATAGCCAAAAGCCTGAACAGGCCAGTTGTAGCTAGTGAGGAAGTGTCCCCTTTGCTTTAACCTTTACAAGGAAAGTAACTCTGAAACAACCAATTCACTTTTTAAAATTTTTTAACTGCTTTCCTCAGCTCTTCTTTAAAACCAATCTTCTCTGTTCAACTCATTGGAACACTCATTCTATTTTCTGGAAGAAGGGGTTTCCAGGTTCTGGAATCACAAAGAAAACCCCATTAATATCTTTATATTTGCTGTCATTTTATCTTTTGCCACCACAGATTGATTGTTCTGAATTAGGTTAGAATTACATGTTGGGCATGCATAACATTGAAGTCTGGGTTAAAGGAGTGGAAACATCATGAAATGAGGGAAGGCAGAACTGATCCATCAGGCAAAGAGTTTGAGGAAACCAAACACAACAGAAAAATAGTATCTGGAAAGCAGGAAGAGCACAAGTGAGACAAATCAAATACCTGATAGCTGAGTGTGCAGTCAACAGGGATCAGAGATGAATGAAGTTGAGCCCTGCATTATTTCCTGGAGCAGGCTCCTACAAAATCTCCCTCTCTGTTCCAACCAGGTGTTTTGGAACAACTGTTGACCATGGATTCAATCATGTTCTTAAACTATGATGCAGCCACAAATGGATCGAGTGTTGTTTCATCCTCTTAGCCATGTGGAAGTGGCTCTATAAATAGACTACACACCACTTCACCAAGTGTTTGTTTTCTCATTTCATTAAAGAAAATCACCCTATTCATAGAACATTTCATTTCCTTTTCCGCAGAGCAGATCGCTAAAGCACAGGTCTTGTTGACATGGCAGTTTGTTTCAGAACAATAAAAGGAAAGTCACATAGCCTAAATTATTGAATTTTTACAAAATCAAGGTAGAGAGCCAAACTAGGGTGGAACCAGCTCCCAATTGTTTCGGAAGAAATACTGTTTTGCAGTGATGCCATGGGAAAATGTCAGATCACAGTGGGGAACCTGGGCTGCTTCTTGGTGTTCCCTAGCTCAGCCGCACTCTCTGATGAGATTGAGCAAAGTGATCTATAAAGTCATGCTCACTGCTAAAATCTATGCACCATCCAGCAATCTGCTCTTCTTTCTTGGATTACCTGCCCTCTATTATTTTTCTGATCACTGATGTGCTCTGTATGATGGGAAAACTCTTATTACCCTTTGGTATATGCAGTTCATGGGAGGTAAAGAAAGCAGGATTTAGAGTGGATAAACGATGCATTCACTCAGGTTCACCAATTACCGACTACTTGAATTCAGTTACATTTTTCAACTTTGTAAACACTTTTTTCCTGATCTGTGAATTGGGATTGATGGGAGAATCATGTTCATAGGATTGTAATAAGTATTGAGTGAGATAATGTGCATAAAGTGGTACATATTTCTTGACTAAAAAATATTTTGTATTACTTTTGTTAGCTTTGTGGAAAAGATTTTCAAACTTTTAGGTATGTGGATTTTTGGATGTGCATTATTTATTTACATGTTCTTTCCTGTTATCCTTGAATAAAACCAGAGATTACTTGAAAAAACAAAATTTAACAAGTCAATGACTACAGAAGCCATGTGCTGTCTGATTGTGGCATAAACTCTATAGTGTTAGTTTTTTGTTTTTTGTTTTTTTGTTTTTTGTTTTTTTGCCAAGACCCCAATTAATTTCAGTTGTATACCTGTGAAGTACAAATCTCTACTAGTCATGAATAGAATAATTAGACATGTCACAAAGTGCATTGTTGAATAAATCAGACTTTCTTCCCATTGATTCAAAGACTTGGCAGCTGCTAACTTCAAGATGGGCAGGCATATTGCTACTTTGTAGGGGATTCCAGATCATGGTTATTTGCTTTGAAAAGCAAATTATAGACTCTGTCATAAATTAATGTGTGGATTTTGTTGCTTTGATAAATTATGTTTATCATGATTGATGAGTTTTCATTGTGTTTATAGCTTTTCAGTGCCTTTCATTTTTTCACTTAGAGATTATGGTTTTTTGTGCATTAATGGTATTATACCATGAATGACACCCTTCCAGGAGCCAATTATCTATTGTTTTGGCAAAGGCATTCCATGATTCTTAGATAACTTGATAGATAAAATAAGTTTCATGGATTATTTTTATTCAGAGTGATGATTTCCTAATCAGAGTATAAGATATGAAATCCTATACAAAGTAAATAAACACAGTCACTTGGTTTCTAGTTGGTTTTATTGTCTAAATATGTCAGGGTTGAAACTAATATTATGGAAATTCTTTCTATATACCAAGTACTTTATACATGTTATTTATTATCCACAGCTACAACCCTGGCTGGTTAAGTTGTATATATTTTTATATTTCAATGCATATTTGCATATTAATATTTAAATGCAATGAAGTTAAGAGATCTTGCCCAGAATCATGCAGGTAGGTGATTGTATAAATCAAGCATTTATACACAGGCTAATTTTATTCCAGGGTTGTGCAGTGTTTCCAATGTACCACAATAGCAAGTGTCATGTACTCATGGACAGGTATCCTGCTAAATTTATAATTTTTATAATGACCCTATAAATTATTGTAGAGATTATGATTCCTCAAAGAATGCTGTGAGGTGTTTAGTTTAAATATAGTTCAAAGTTTCAAAGTCAATTTCAAAGTGAATCAAAACATGCTGATTCAGAAGAAGCTTTTCATCTCATTTGTTGGATACTGGCCTCCATTCATTGGTAACTATGAAGTAGCATTACTCTGTGCCAATCATTGAGCTGGGTTCCAGTGGTACCAGAAGGAGCAAAAGCTAAAGTGGTCTTTGTTCTCTAATCACTATGATCTCATTGAAGAAACATATTAGTAAAATAAATTTAAAATTATATAATTGCATATACTTACTCTGAACCATGATTTAATGGAAAATCATGGGGGAACTGTGAAAAATATGGGGATGTAGAAACATTGCTAAGAGAGAACAAATTTAAAACCAACATATAGGACTGGGTTTGTGGTTCAGTGGTAGAGCACTTGCCTGGCATGTGTGAGGTCCTGTGTTAAATAAAGACATATTGACTATATATATATATTTATATATATATATGTGTGTGTATATATATATAAAACATGTATATAAATAATATTATAATAATATTTTTAGATATCTTTTAAAAGCTGTACAATATCCTGTTGTATGTATGTATATATACATATATATATATTTTAAAAGATTTAAAAAAAAAAGGAAGCCTAAAATAATTTTTACCTGCTATGTACTTTTGAATATTTGAATTTGTAATGATGCAATAATGATATAGATTAATTTACATAATTGAAGTGTTTTTTAAGAATTATGGTTAAATATAAATATTTTTCTAATTCCATTTATGATTCATTATGGAAATTTACTTTCTTCTCTTTTCTTTCCATTTTAAAAATATGTTGGTGAAGTATATGATTTTTTTAAAAAAGTATTTTGCATATTAAAATATTTCCTAAAAGTTATGCCAGTCTTGGGAAGCATTGTGGTATAATGGTGTGTGTCTAGCGTGGTGTTCATCTTCTTTGTTTTGGTTAAATGAACTTCTTACTCCTCATATGCCTGATCTTAAGTTTTGGAGGACCCCAGCTGCAACTCAGCTGCAATGATCTCCTTTCCTGGTTTCTGGACCATAGATTTGATTAAGTGGAAAATTGAAAGTGTATCCAACCTTGAATTAATGCCTACAAGATTAAGGGAAGGCTTTGGGACTCAAATTTCCAAGGCACTAGCTCATTTCTATGCCCACTAAGCAATCAGAATGAAAAATAAAACCGAAAATTATTTTGTTGATCACATATTTGCAATTCTATCAATACAGGATCAAAAACAATTTTTGGAGGAGACATTTTCAGTGCTACATCTTCAATTATACATACACATATATAGCCATATGGCTCATATCATAATAATAGTAATATATTTATCTCTTTTCCTGAAGGACAATTAAACTTACTTAAAATATATTTTACTTGCTTTTCTTATCAGAAAAGTAATACTTGTAACATGTTTATTGTAGGAATTTTAGAAATTCAGATAAAAAAGAAGCTAATAATTATCCATGATCCCATGACAAAAAAGATAAATTAGGCTTCCATTTTTGTGCATATCCTTCTAGTACTTATTGATATGTGTGTTTTATTACACATATAAAATAAAAATAATCATATATTTATCTTATAAATATAAGAATGTTTTATCTTTTTTTCTTACTTTTAGTATTTTTAGATATCTTTTGAAAGCTGCACAACATCCTGTTGTATCAACATCTTATATTGGCCAATTAATTCTTTAGTGACACTAAAGTGGGTTTCACTTTTCACTATTCTATACAAAACCATGATAATCTTCTTTACAGAGAAATCTTGAAGCCACCAACTTGAAGGTAGAGTTTTGATTTACCTGCATCAAACTTACAGAACGACACAGGCACGAAAGTTTATGTTCCTCAAGTCTGCTACCTTTTCATTTTTTTCCCATCTGCATTTAATCCATCCTCAAAGGACTTCTAGAATACTTTTAAAAACAAGACAAATTATATTACAAAATCTGCAGTGACAATGGGATTTTAAGTGTAAATCTTACAGCCATCCACTATCTCATCCTGGGGTGTGTTTTACTTTCTTCTTAGAGGGCTGCAGGACATGAATCAGAAAAATACAAATAAATCTAAACTGATATATTCTTGAACATCTGCAGCTACCCTGAAATAATCATTAACACACTGGAATATCACGAAATGAAGAAACAATATAAGCAATAGAGAATTTAAAAGTGCTAATATTACCAGTGTTGCAATCCTAAAGGCTTTGTGAATGCTGGCTTCATCTGTCCTTTGGCAAGCCTGAATTCTCTTCTGTCTCTGTCATATTTAACTGGCCAGAGTTACTGATTGAAAAATAATGGAGTTACTTTTGTGAGTGGTGTTGTTGAAGATGGTAGATAATAAATTTGTCATAAATTGCCAATCTGCAAGAGTAACATTTAGAGAGAAAACAAAGTAATTTTTTTGTGTCTGACATTGAAGTCAACAGCAGGGACTCTGCCCCACTTTGTTTACATGGTTGATGGGGTTAATATATAGGGCTAGTGCTAACCAGTGTTATATGGCCAAATAATGGTAGCCTGAGGCAAGAGAAATGACTTCCTGACATTTATTTTCAAAATCGCTGAACATTTTTCAGGCACATTTTGTCAGTTCTAGTGACAAAAGTTCTTCTGTTAGCCATCTAGAATGAAATTCTTCTCCACATGACATAATTGAGGATCCACCTTAAAACACTTTGAAAAATAAAGACCTTTTCAAATTCAGATTGACTTTCTTTCTCTGCTTTTATTTTATGAAGACATAGAGCTTGAAATAAATGTAGCTCTGAATTTTAAAAACATGTTGGAAAGTTTAAAAGTCCCTTTAGTTAGTGACTGCTGCTCAGCACAGTTTTTAAGGTATTTTAAATTCGTAAATAAAAATAACTGCATGAAACATGGGTATTTTTAATATTTGTTCAAGTCTTACAATATTTTTATATTTTACATTTTATACAGACATATAAACTATCAGCTGGCACTGAGGTTTAGGGAAAACAGAGGGGGCCTTAAGTTTTAACCTAAAACAGCACAGCTGTTGAACATTTAGAGAGAGAAATAGAATGAAGGTTTCTCTAGAGAAGATAGTTTGGGGTGTATATAAGGACATCATAAAAGAATGATCAAAGGTTTCCAGAGAAGACCACGGGCTTGTCTATCAGGCTGAGCATCAAAGAGATCAGCAAGGGCTTGGCCTGGGGAAAGTTCCATCGTCAGATTATGAAGTGCACTGAGGTGAGCAAACCTGGTCAAGTAGGCAAATGGAGAGTCCCCTAGGTGACACAGTCAAGAGTCTGCCAATAGGTTAGAAAACAAGTTGGTGGACTGAGGGCTATATCATTAATTCTTTAAAAAACAATAAAATAATAATAATAATAATGAGAAACAGAATTTGGGAGAGCTTAAGTTACTAACATGGACACCTGACCCAATAATGTGGTTGCATTGTGTGGAATGCAGACCAGTCTACATCGAGTTTTTTTTAGTAATCATGTGGCAAAAGTCCTTTTTGATCATCTTTATGCTTTCAGTTTACGTATAACCCTTATGATTTTGAAATTTAGAGCAGAATTTGGATAAAGTATTGTAATCCATCAACTGGGGACAAGAAGGAGAAATTATATGTGTATTACAGGAATTTTCCTAACATTGAATATTTAATTTAAATATAATTTTAAGATACTTAATGTATTTACTTATCTTTACTAGAGGAAAATATAATGCAAAATTAAGGTAAAAAAATATAATTTAGCAACTCCCAATTTTATCTTTTTCTGAGTTGATTGTGTTTTATTACCCTGGTATTGCTTACTCTAAAAAATACATAGAATTGCTCTAAATTTTTGTGTGTTTTTGAGTTATTTCCAAAGTAGTCTTTTCCTAAGAAAGATTAGATGAAGATCTAGGTGTGTCTTTGAAGAGATCTCTCTATGGGACCCTCCTTCCTAACATCTAGCATAGCATCATGCTTGACAGCATCCATGGTGATGTCATGTCTCCTCTAAAAACCCTTGTGAAAAAAATGTCCTTGAGGTCTACTCCCTGAGTTTGGACAAAATCAAAGAGACTGAAGAGCTTAAATAATAAAACAAGGTCATCTACTGCTTCCTTAGAAAATGGTTTTATTACTCTGAAAGGAACTTTGGAATTGAATCAAAAAATGAATGGCAGCTCCTCCCAGTGTAGAAGTTGTGTTTAGATTATTAAAAAGATTTGGCTGGTGCTAGTGAAATTAAAATGGGGGATATGCAGTGCCATTTCCATTTTAAAATCTTTATAACTTTCCATAAGTCATACATTAATATTTATTTGCATAGTATCTAAGATCTTTCTATTATATGTTTTTAGAATAAAAAGACATTAAGGAATGATCTAGGGTCAATAACCATGGAAGAATGCAGATTTTAGTATGAAATGCATTAATCATGTCTACATTCTCAGTCTTATTTTCATCATTCCCCCTTTATATAACTGAAAAAAAAGTTTGAAAATGACATGATAATAGAACATCACATAAAGTCACAATACTGTGAATTTAACTTTTCATTTCTATGCTATCCTTTTTATTAATTTTGTCAGATAAATTCATATGGAAGATAAATTAAATACACTATTGTTTTATGTTTTCTATGTCAATGCCAAGAAAAAAAAAGTGAATTCACTGAAAAAAAAGTCCAGATAATCAGAAAATAAAAAATAAGTATTATGCAGGGGCCGCAGCGGCGGGAGGCGGGGGGGCCTTCAGTTACTTGTAGAATTATTTCCCATCGCATTTATTTTTTTCCCCTTTTATTTTCAAATAATCATGTTCACAATGAATCTCATATTTTACCCTTGCTTTGAAAATTAGCTTTAGAACACATTCCAAAATAATTCTACACTCAAGTAATCATTAACAAATGTTACCCGAGCCTGACCTTTCTGGCCAGACAGCCACCAAGAGATAATTGTTTTATGAGGCTTCTCCTTAAAAAGATATTACACTTACCCTTTGGGCAACCATACCTCTTTCTTTGCATTCCAAAATCAAATGATTTATAGTGATCTAAAGAGTTTCCAAACTTCAGTACCATCATACCCCCTAATAAGTAAACTCTATTGTGCTAACACTAATCTCCTAACACTAAATTGAATATATGGATTTGAAATGTTTCCCAGCAGAGCAGGGAGCTGTAAAAGGATATGCAGTAGGATTCATCTTACTCACACCAGTTCCCCAGGCGTGTTTTGTGGACCTCAATTGTGCCCAAACTGGTCTCTTCCACTAAATTCAACTCCTAAATGGCACTGGTCACATGAATTTTTAATGTTCTTCAAAGTGTATATATTGTAGTGCTTTGCAAAAGTTAGATATCCAACACAGCTTGGCTCTCATTATCATAGCTGGTGTGAATTTTTCTGAATCTGTAATTTTGGATTATTCAAAGCTGTCTAATAGGACTGATGTAAGGTAGTAAACGAATGCAAAATATTTAATATAGAACTTGGACATTCTAAACATTTAAAAATTAGTTTTGCTGTTACTGTTATTATTGCTACTGTTTTTGTTATATTCTTATCAGTATGATCACCAATATCATCATCCCCCAAACTTTTCATCATCAGGAATCAGGAAGTTTGGTAAGGGATCCAAAAAGGAAGATATTATCTTAAGCAGCCATGGACTCAGTTTTCCCCTCTTGTATAAGGATGTAAAACACAAAGAGAGATGCTTAATGGAAGGCAACAGGGAAATGGAAGGCAACGGGGAACTGGAAAGTGGGGAGGAGGTGTGTGTTGACAATTGAGAACAATTACTCCAAGCAAGAAGTTGGAAAATGAAAGTCACAATAGAAAGCTGGTTAATTTTCCCTTTTTATGAGAGCAGTTATTACATAGAGGCAACCAGTAAAAGTGGAATACATGAGAAAGGTTAGATTGGAATAAGACTTTGGAAGGTCCTGCAAAGCAGGTTAAAATAGCTAGATTTTTCATTGCAGTGCAGCCAACCATTTAGTCAGATGTTGGTATTTGTTTCCTATTTCTGAGCAATGACAGAAATAATTTAGTGGTTTAAAGTAAAACCCATTTATTATCTAGAAGTTTTGTAAAACAGAAGTTCCAGTGTCACTGGGTTCTCTGCTCAGAATCCCATAAACCTGAAGACACGCTATCACCCCTGCTGGGCTCTTCTTTAGAAGTTTAGGGGAAAATCTGTTTCTAAACTCAGGAGTTTGATGGAATTCAGTTCCTTGTAGCTGTAGGACTGAGGTCCAGTCTTCTTGCTGGCTGTTATCCAAGGGCTTACTTTCTACTCCTAGTGGCCACACACATTCTTTCTCTAATGGCTTCCTCTAACGTTGAGGACATCACCAATGCATTGAGTCTCACGCTTCAGATTTTTCAGACTTCCTATTCTGCCACTAGCCTGAGGAAACTTAAGTTCTTTAAAAGGCTCACATAATTAGATAAGGCTCATTTTGGATAATCTCTCTAGATTATATCTGCAAAATCCCTTTTGCCATATAAGGTAACCATCATGGTTGTTAGGCTGGGAGACTAAAGCCATGAGGATTATCTGGAATTCTGCTTACCACAAGGATCCCTGCAGTGTTGTAAGGAAGTGTAAGAGAAAAATTTTTAAAGGCAGAAGACCACTCAGGAGCATTTTTAGCAATTTGGCTGAGGTATTAATGTCTTAGTTAATAATAAGAGTTTTCCATGCCCTAAGCACTGTGTTTTAACACATAGAATTTTTATAATACTCTTATGACTTAGAGGCTATTATTATTCTCATTTGACTGTTGAACAAATAGAAGCTTAAAGGGGTTAGAAATGTGGTCAACTTTGCACAGCTTATAGTTTGCAAACCTGGGGTTTAGATCTAGACAGACTCCAGAGTCCAGGGTGTCAATCACCATATCACCTTAATTGAGTAGCTGGAGACCACAAGACAACTGTGAAGACAATTCAACAATTGGTTCTGGGTTCTGTTTAAATCATCTTCCTTTAAACAGATTTCCATTTTAATTTACTTTGTATTTTTGATGAAATATATCATAGTTCATTCAATTCTAACAGCACTAGAATTTCCCTGGTATTAGAGGTAAGAAATTGGAATATTCAGTTACATATCTTGTTTCAGGTCTCAGAGCCATGGAGCAGCAGAGATAGACTTTGAATTCCGGTTTGCCTAACTTCAAGGCTTTTTATCACGCTCCAAGAAGCAGAAACATTGTAGAAGCTACAAGCATATAAGCTGATATCATACAACATGCACATGAAGCCCAGTTCTGCTACTGCCTGTCTCTCTGCCTCGTTTCCTAATTTTTAAAGGGGGCTTTTAAGTTTTATGGAGGCTATCATGAAAAATTAATGGGTGATTAGAAGTATAGGCTGATACACAGTAAATACTAAAAACCTGTGAGCTATGAGAAGGCCCTGGAGAACTGCACAAAATAGAAAACCATGAATTAGTTTTACCTGCTCTTTGTGTTATTTGTAGGATTAAAACATTTGATGATACCAGGGAATAGGGATTGGTTAAATGTTATAGAATAACCCTGTTTCTCAGTGGGGCTAGCTAATTAGACTACTGGTGAGGAAAAACTTAATTTTGAGTTGAATTTTAAAAACCTGGAGGGCATATAGAAGTAGCAGAAGGTAAAGGGAAAGCTGTGCATGTAGGTCACTTGTGAACAGCATCATGCAAGGTGCCTTATGCATGGGACAAGTTTAGTAAATGTTCCTATTTGGAATGCAGAAGATGGTGAATAGCATATCATAATTCAGGTAAGATTGTAGAGGTTGAAGCAATGAATATATTTGAAAGAGAATCTTGGTATTTATTGGTTCATCTATCCACTTATTTATCCATTTGATAAGCATGCATAGAACTCCAAGTGTCAGGTGTTATAAAATACACCAAGGTGAATCATAATTCTTGCCCTCAAGGAACTGATAAGCTAATAGAGGAAATAAAACATACAAATGCTTATAACTGAAACTGGAAGCTTGTATGAGTGAGACAGGAATGGGGTTCTAAGGACATTTAGAGGAGGGGGGTTGCTTCAAACTGAGGAAATTGGTGAGGAGAAGGTTAAGACAGGAATTGAAAGATGGAGAGAGATATGCTTTGGCCCACCAGAGCTGGGAGTGCACATGGGCCTCCATTTGAGAAATAAATCTTAAAGGAAGTTAAAGGCACATTGGAGAGACCCTTAGGGATAGAATTGATAGATGGAAGGTTGACATTGAAGTGGATTTTGACTTGAGGAAAGAGAAGTAAAAACCAACTAGATTTTGGCTTCAGTGACTTGGGAGTTGCTAGAATTAGCAGAAGCTTTGAAGGCAGGAGGAGTATGTTGGCAGGGAAGGTGTTGGTGTTTGTTTTGCATAGACTCTGTTTTACCTACTGGACAGCCCAAATCATCTAGAATGAAACCCAGCCTGGACATATTGGGGCTGCCTGCAGTGAGGCAAGAGGGAAGGAGACACTGCAAGAGGAGAGAAGTCTGCCACTGAACTTCCCGCTACCTTCCTGACCTTGGTCCTGTCAGTGTCCCATGACCTCTTCATTTCTATGGCAGTGCTTCAAAGACATGGTGCTCTCACTGTCTGAGTGAAAGGGGGACGTGCTAATAACTTTCTCTGGAATAACTGGTGGAAACTGGGACTTTCCTGAAGCAATTGGGACCCAAGTTCATTCTCTTCAGAGGCTGTGGAGGGTGAGGATGGAGGGACCCCACCCACAGGGCTTCAAGTTATCTGCTTCTTGCTGAGCAGCTTTGCTTTCGTCTGTTCTGTATGGGTTATGGTTCTGTAGAAAACGTAATATCAAAAGTGGTTTCAAGTGTCATAAAATAGGTTGTAAAGCCATTGACCTAGGCAAAAGTTTAAGGATCACAAGCTAGATGGTTGAAAACAGAGGATGTATTTTTTTGGAGGGTGGGGTGGATAAAAAGAGCAGCTTTTTTTGTTCCCTTCCAGCTCACAAGGAAAAGGGTGTTAAAATATTATGGTAGCACATGTGCTTTTTAAATTACAACTATATTTTTAAACAAACCATTTGTTGGTGATGCAACTGCAAAAGGCATCTAAAATTACCACATCTATATTTGATTCATAGAATTGCATGTTATAAACGGATGAATAAATTCTTCCAGACTCTGTTTATAATTCACTTGTAAGTTGTGACTTTATAAGCCAGGTTTCATCCTGGATCACATTCCTTTTTATATAATTCTGTGAAAAGGAACAATTTTAACAATAGCAGCAAATGTGGTGTGAGAATCAGTTGCTGAAGAGCCTAAGGTTTCCTTATATAGTTCACTAGTGTTGAAGAAAGATTATCCATATAATATGTGAATGCCCAAGGAAAACATCTTAAAGGTATCCATACTATGGAAAAGCAAAAAATTCAACAAAGTCAAGCACTGGAAAATGATTATGATGTACAAAATCATTGGAAATTTTGATCTTTAAATTTAGTTCCCAGATTTTAAATGCTTTTCTTATATTATGTTTCACCGAAAATTTGGAATTCAGTTTTTTAAGTTATTATATGTGTTATAGTGGATTGGTGACATGACAACCAAATGCTACAAATAAACTTTATTAAATACTTTGGAATTCAATTTTCAATTTTGATTTGCATTCTAAAGAAGCTCAAGTTGAACTTTTGAGAATAATATTGGGCATTTCTCCTCCTCCTCTTCCTCTTTCATCTTCTCCTTCTTTGAGCATTTACTGAATTTGGTATGTTTTGAAGGATTGACCTTGATAGATTTTTCTTTCTCTAGTCTAACTTTTCCCTAACTCAAGTTAGGGAAGAAGATATGTGTTCCTGACCCCACCAAAAATTGAGAGCTATTCATGACAGGAATTTCTGACTAGATCCATTTGGTGGCGAGTCTCACTTTTTTATAGCTTTCATGCATGAATCAGCGTCCTCTTGGAAGTGTGGGGTTGCCTCTTTACACTAGGGCTCCATTCACAATGTCATGTTCTTTCATGAGATTAGATTTTATTGTGCTGAGACTCTATTTGGAGATGTTACTGTTCAGACCCACTCCCTTCCCTTAGGAAGCACACATCCTACAGGAGAAGCTGAGAAGCAATAGTTAATTGATGTAGTGATAATGTGGTGGTAAGAGTAGGCAGAGTGTCTTTTGAAACTCCAAGTACAGACCTCCTGACTTGGTGTTAGGGAATCAAGGAAGATGTAAGAGATGATGTGTGAGCTGAGTACTGAAAACAACTAAAAATTTTTTAATAAAAATTTATTTAAATAGGGATTCGAGCATTTAGTTCAGTGTGGGTGTGCCCTTGGGGAATTATATATTGTCCCCGGCTCCTCTCTCACCCTCTGCTCTCTGGCAGCCATGAGCTGAGCAGCTTTCCTCTGCCACACTCTCCCACCATGATGCTCTGCCTCATCTTGAGTTCAGAGCAATGGAGTTGGCAGACCAGGGACTGAGATTTCTATTTTTGTCACGGCAATTAAGGGCTGACTTTGACAGACTGCTTGGACATCTACATCTATTCTGGAATCATCCACACTGAGACACATATATTGAAAGAGAGAGTAAAGGGAAGGGTAAGGATAATGTTTAAGTGGATCACACTTCAGGAAGGGTGAAGACTGAGTGAAATACCCAAACATAGTCATGACTTTTAAAGTCAGAGATCAATATAAGGAGATACAACTTCTAGTTCACAAATACATCATGCAAAAATTATCATGTGGAAAATTTTTCTTTAAACCAATTGAATTCAAACTCCAAACCCTCTACCTTATTGAAATGACAATAAAGTAGATCTGAGTGATCACTGATGCTCTTCCCTCTGTGCTGGGAAAGTCTTTAGATCTTACACAGCCCAAAGTCGTGGTGACTCCTGTGGTAATAGAATACTGGATTCATACCACTTATCTTGAAGACATTCATATTCCAAGTTCATGGTCTCCTCAGATTAGTCAACTCTCTGCTCACCATGGAGGTTTTTGTCTTTGGAGGAGCTGAGAACTCTTGTGCCCAGGATTCTGTCTTTCTAAATGGGCCACACTCCTTGAAAGTCTCCTTTGTTTGGGATGCTGTGAAATTGCAGGGCATGACAACTACTTTTTTCCATACTGGGTTTTAACACTAAAATCTCCAAATAGTATCTCAACTGACTGCCGGCTAGAAATGAAGTGGGAGAAAATACATAGGCATAGCACTCACAATTTAGAGGTCCAATAAATTATCCTCCCCTGAGGGCATGGTCCATGGGAATGATTCACAGCAAGCAGTCAGTTTCAGTTAGAGCGCAGGGAGAGTGCTGTGGTGCCCTGGGCACTTGGGTAGTCTGCACCATGCAGAACATCAGCTTGCTTTTGGTAGTTAGCCCACCTGGTCTAGGTTACCAAAGCCCAACTGCTGCTTCTTGAAAAAAATCTGCTTTGGAGGCTTTATATTTTATATACATTCCAAATTCTCAACCTTTTTTCTCTTTCAAATTGGTAGCCACAAGTCTCTTGAGTTACCACTGTAGAGTATTCAGTTTGTCCATGCATCCTCCAGGTACCCTGCATTTCAATATCCAAGCTGGATTCTGCACAGACCTGTGGGTCATCATCTACACCTATGTCCTTGCTGCCAAGGAGACCTGACTTTTTCCGCTAGAATTGTTGTCATTATTGACTCTCATTATTAATAGAATTTTCCACTATATAGCAATTAAGGTTTTAAAACTGTTTCACTCTGTTATCCCATTTGATCCTCATGAGAACCCTAAAACTAGGACAAATGTTATTATCTATGCCCCCTAACTATTGTTTTGATTGGAACCCTTAAATGCAGTAGATGTACTGAAGACTTGTTGGTAGAAATTTAAGTTGCTAAAAGCATATTCCAGCCCACCAGAATGGGCCATACCCAAGGCATTTATGTCTTATTTCCGTGTAGGACAAATCATTACACAGAATCTGAGGCACTCGATATTAATCTATTCAGATCATGACAGGCATTGCCAGAGGGTTTTTGAAGGGCATACATTATACAATCTACCCTGAATCATATTCTATCTATCTGATGCCAGCTAAAACCTTCATGGGGCAGTTTGTTCTCATTCTAACACAAGGATCACTGTGAAATTTTTGTTGTGTCTTTCTTTCCTTCCCTCCCTTTCCTTCCTTCTTTCTTTTATCCCTCATTCATTCATTTATACATTTGTCCTTTTCTTCCTTCTTAGTTGCCTCCCTTCCTTCTTTCTTATCTCCTTCCTTTCAAGTGAATTGGAAAAGCATCATTTTCTACTTTTGCTGCATTAAAAAATTCTATACAATAATAATTTCTCAAGAATACAAGGTTGGCATTAATTAACTCGATTATACAAACAAAAGTTGATATAACCATCTATTTTGGCTTCAAAAGGGTAAAAGAAAATTTTATGTATTGCACATCTATTATGTGTTAGATGCCGTGTTGAGTTTTTACATACATTTTGCTATTTAAACCTCACAACCACCCTGTGAATTAGATATTACTGTGCATAATCAAGTTGCATATATTTGATAAGACCTTACAACGGAAACATAAATGAACCAGAATTTAAAATCAGTTCTTGAGCTATTTCAATGTCAATAATTTTTCATTCCAGCAGTACGTTTAAAAGATGGTTGAATTCACACTTGGAATTGACTCATAGAACATAGAAACTTAGAATAGGAATTGACTTCAAAGGTTTCCTTTGAAATTATTCTCCTCTAAAATTCTCTGGAATTTTCCTGTTTCTACTAAAATAGATCTAGTAAGGGGTTGGATTATTGTTTTTCAAATTTCTTTCTTGTTTTGGCCCAATTTATGCCTTTTTTTCTATACCCTGTCTTTCAACCTGTCTTTCTCCTATATATGGAGGGAACTTCTGTCTTTGCTTTCCTGGGATAGCTCGGTACATGTAAGCCTGTTGTTCTTGCATAATTATTAATACTGCCCTTCTTTAACTCTCAGAAATGCCCTCTTTTGGATGACAAATTATATGTCTACCTACCTGAACGGCTTTCCATGCACCTGAGGAGAGACATCACGGCTCTCATCACTAATCTCCTCTGAGACAAAGTAGTGTTGGTTAATATTTGCCACAAATGACAGTTACAAATTTCCCTCTGTCCCCTCACTCCTATGGTCATAATCTCCAGGATATTTTCTAATTAGAACGGTTAACCTAGGCTTCATGGGCCCTTGGGGAGTTCATGAATAGGGTCTGAAATTTTATGTGAAATACTGAATGTAACCATGTTGTGTTGGTTGCCGTTAACAAATTACCACACAAGACAGCTAAAAACAGCAGAAACTTATTCTTTCAGAAGCTGGAGCCAGAAGTCTGAAAAAAAGGTTTGGGCAGAGTTAGTTCCTTTCCAGGCTCTCTTCTAGTTTCTGGTGGCTTCTGAGGATTCTGGGTGTCTCTTGGCTTGTAGCAGCACACCTCTGATCTCTGCCTCCATCACTTCTTGGTGCTCTTCTCTGTGTCTCTCCCCTTGATGTTGTTTGTATGGACACTCAGCATTGTTTTGGGGGCTCATCTTATATCCACCATGATAGCATCTCAAAATCCTTCACTTTACTACATATGCAAGGATTTTATTCCCAAATAAGGTTACATACACAGACATGAAGGTTAGGACTTGGATATATTGTTGTTGCTGGTTTTTTGTTTTTTTTTTTTGTTTTGTTTTGTTGTTGTTTTTTTGTTTTTGTTTTTGTTTTGTGGGGAGGGGATTGCAATTCAATGCATATATGCATTGCTCTAAAAAGTAACCCAGTAAAAATGTAAGATTTTTCATACCATAGAGGATTCTATGATTTTCCCAAAGTTAAATAACCATGAATCCAGCTTGCCTTTAATCCCAAAAACAACATTTCAGAAATCCTTAAGGACTGCTTAAAGTTATCATGCCTTGTACCAGGCATGATAACTTTAAGTACTATTTAGGAAAAACAAACAAAAATATCACTGAACAAGGGATTGAATTGAATGCTTTGTTCATTTTAGAGGATGGTTACCTCTTTTGCAAATCAAAACTACTCTAAAATTTCATCTCACCCCAGTCAGAATGGCACTTATCAAGAATGCAAGTAATAAATGTTGGCGAGGATGTGGAGAAAAGGTACACTCAAACATTGCTGGTGGGAATGCAAGTTGGTTCAACCATTATAGAAAGTGGCATGGAGATTTTTCACAAAACTTGAAATTGAACCACCATTTGACCCAGCTATCCCACTCCTTGGTTTATACCCAAAGGACTTAAAGTCAGCATATTACAGTGACGCAGCCACATCAACGTTTATAGCAACTCAACTCACAATAGCTAAACTATGGAAGCAACCTAGGTATCCTTCAACAGATGAATGTACAAAGAAAATGTAATATATACACAATGAATATTACTCAGCCTTAAAGAAGAATAAAATTATGGCATTTGCCGGTAAACGGATGGAGCGGGAGAATGTCATGCTAAGTGAAATAAGCCAATCCTAAAACACCAAAGACTGAATATTTTCTCTAATATGAGGATGCTAATTCACAATAAGTGGGGAGGGACTCAGGAAGAATAGAGTTACTTTAGATTAGGTAGAGGGGAGTGAAGGAAGGGGAGGGAATCTGGGGTAGAAAGAATAGTAGAATTAATCAGACATTACTACCCTATGAACTACATGACTGGTGTGATTCTACATAATGTACAACCAGAAGAATGAGAAATTATACTCCATTTATGTGTGATGTGTCAAACTGCATTCTACTGCCATGTATAACTAATTAGAATAAATTTTAAAAATTTGTATTTCTGTGGCAACTAATGGATATATTCATTTTTGAAAAGCAAATACCAATCGCGTTGATCTATGGTTATAGCTACTTGGAGTCATCTGTCTCAGGCAGATAGAACAATAGGAACTCTGTACTTTCCTTCTCTTATTATGTGGTACAGGTAGAAATGATGAAGACTAGGTTTTTGTTCACAGCACAGATCAGGTTTGTGAATGTGCCAGATTTCTGTGAGAATCAGGCATTTAGCTCATTTTTTTTTTTTGCACCAGTCTTAGGTACCTCTGAGTTTAAGCCAGAGATGCTTTAGCCCCTGCATTATTCTGTTTTGCTTCATATGAAAAAAAGAATTTACTGCGATTATTGCCACTCTGTAGCAAAAACCTTATTAAGATATCACTGCCTTTCATGGAACCTGTACAATCAATGTCTTCACCACAAGAGCTGAATGTCTTCATCACAGGAGCTTTTAGGGCACCTGAACCCTTCCGGCCTCTGGGGAGCTTTATTCATTTCTGAGCAGCTCCCTGGTCTGTCGGTGAGAAGGGTTTGAAAATGTGAGCAATCCTGTCTTTGATCACTCCACAGCCACCAAAATGAAGACTGGCTGCAGGAAGGAGTTCAATTGCAATTGCTGTCTTCAGGAGGCTGGGATCCAGCTCTGGGTCTCGACTTTCAAGACATGGTTCAGGAGCTATGGTTGCAGAAATTGCATTTACCATTGATGGGAATGCGATGAAGGCTGTTTTCCATGGATAGCTGGACAAGAAGTTTCTGGAGGTGACCCCATATTGCAGGTCTGTACTGTGTTGCTGCTCCACCCTGCCCCAGAAGAGGGTGATGATCAGGCTGAGAACAGGTTTATACCGGCAGGTCAGAGAGAATAGGGTTACAGAGAGAGGAGGACCTAAATTACCCTTTACAAGTCTGCCCAAGGCCAGGGCAGTTAGCCACCTCTAATTTTATGACATTGGACATTCCATGGGATTAGGAATGTCTTCCTTTACTCAGCTCCATATCATCAGTGCTTAGTACTAGATTGTGTTGGAAGAGTGGAAGAATGCCTATCAGCTCAGGCACAAGACATGCTTCTTCTTGTCTTGATGGAACTCCCAAGTAAGATGGATGTAAAATTCCTTAATGCTTATATCCTCCTGCCAAGGTACCAGTTGTTTGTTTAGATGTGTGGCTCTGATTCAACAATCCTGTGAATTCCATTTAGTTCAAGTATCCGACAGATGAAATAAATATTGTTGTGGACTTGAATGCCAGGGGAGATGGTAGGGTTTCCAGAGCTGTACCTGAACTCTTTTTTCCAGTGAGGGGAATGTTTCCCCATGGGTCATTTTTCTAAGTAGAATGTTCCTGTTCTAATTAATATTTTCCCCCAGGTAATGCACATAGTTAAGAAGATTTTACTAACATTGCCATTTTAGGACTCTTTGCCCCCTAACCAATACTTAAGGCCCCTCCCACCTTTGAATACTTCAGACGTGATTATTTTTCCCCACCCTGTCCTCTGAAATTAGAATGTTAAGTACGACTGAGCTCCTATAAAACAGTCTCCAAATATAAAAATACTCTTTCCTGTTCTTAGAAGTTCCTGGATCTCTATTTTTATGCCTTTTAGGATAAGCTTACCTTCTTGTCTCCTAAACAAATTGGCATTCCTAAAGTGCTGTTTATCCTGTTAGACACACTTTAAACCCCGATTTGAAAGGATGTTAGGATGCTAAAATATAATAATCCTGACTGCAAGTTGATCTGGAAAATGAGAGCAAAAAAGAAACTACTTGGGAGTCAAATAAAATTAAGTATTGTTTGTTTTTATTACTTCTCAGTAATAGATTTCAGCAATTCTTCCTGGACTTGGCTGTTGGAAAAGTCAGTGTGCTAATTTAGGAAAATAATGATTTACTAAATCAGTTTGTTGAAGAAGGGTGTGGACACAGGATATCTAATAAATGTCCGGGAGGGACTCTTTACTCCCACCTACATAGTTTTATGAATACAGCCTGAAACTTTGTAAATACTAATTCCCTTCAAGAGTAAGACCAAATGCATAAGATAGAGACATTGCCATCAGAAAAATTCAAAGCCATGACTTTCAAGTTAATCTGTCTCCCACATTCTTCCTTCCTTTTCCTTTCCATTTTTTCTTCCTTCGTTTTTATCTCCTTAAAATAATAGCATTATTACTGAGTCCATTCACAGGTATTAAAGAATAATTTAATTATTACTTAAAATCTAATTCATTTTACAAATAGCTGAATACTATTCTCTAGAATACATCTGCCATATTTTTTCACCATCTTTCCATTGTTAAACATTTATGTTTTACTATTGCAAAAAAAAATCTGTTCAATATATATATACATACATTCTCCTATACAATTTCTTTCATGTAAAATTCTTTGGAGTGATTCTTGATCTGATTATGAGCTTATTTTAAATTTTATTTGTTACTGCCTAGATATTTTCATAAAGATTGTAACAACTTACATCTTTCTCAACCTTTTCAGGTACTTATTCTGACATAATGCCATCTATTTGGTTTAAGAAGTTGGAACTTCTGAAGGAGAAAATAGGATAAAGGAGAACTAACAATGGAAGATAGAATAAACATACCCTCATGATTCCAGACAGGAAGAAAGAAGGCTTACATGTAAGGAGAATGAAACCGACATCTGAATTCTCAGATGTGATGTAGGTTGCGAGAAACCAATGTCTCCAAGGAGCCAAAGCAAAATTATTTAGTTCTAGGTGCAATCGGATTTTCGTTCCAACATAAGAACAAAGGAAATTTTCCTAGGTGGGCCGGTATCTGCCCTACTGCCATTTGAAGAAGGAAACTGAAAAGTGCAGAGGTAGGAAACAAGGAATTCAGAGCTTGAGTGTTCCCCATCTTCTTCTCCACTGTCCCACAGCCCAAGGACTGGATGATTGATTACACCTGAATTAGAGGGATGAGAAAGAGCATTCCCCTGGGCAGAAATACTGGATAGCTCCCTGAAAGGAAGGCAACTTGGTAGAGGGATGCCAGGTGGGAAATTGTGGCCATATTTTAATGCCAGGGGCTGTGTCCTCTGAGTCCAATAGGGGTAAGAAGTAGGTTTTCGCCTCAACCCTATAAGAAATAGGGTTTAGGTTTTTACCTGCCTATAAGATATATTTCACCTGCTCTAATGATTATTTATTGCTGTATAAATTACTCCAAAACTTTGTGTTATAAAACAATAAACATACTAACTCACAGTTTCTAAGGATCAGAAATCTGAGTGTGTTTGAGTTGAGCGTTTCTGTTGAAGGTCTCTCCTGAGGTGTTGGCAAAGACTGAAGGCTCAGGTAGAGGGTCATCTGCTTCCCAGCTCCCTCCTGTGCTTGTTGGGAGGAGGTAGTTTCTTTGGGCTCTTAGGCTGGGACTTGCCTCAGTTCCTTGCCAGGTGGCCGCTCCACAATATAGCTTATTACCAGAGCTAAGTTTCACACAGTGAGTAAGTGAGGCAGCAGGAGAGGCTGGAACGCAGAGTCCTTTTCTAATCTTGTCATGGAAGTGACATGCCATGCTGTATTCTCATTAGAATCACGTTGCTAGGTCCAGCCCACACGCAAGCAGAGGCGATCACACAAACTCAGAACACTGGAGGCAGCGATCTTAAAGTCTGCCCACCACGCTTGCTATTGTAAGCTGCCATGCTTGGGGAAATATAAGAACACAAGGAAAAATAAGAAGAATTCAAGGAGTACAACAGAAAAGAAAAACAACAAACCAAATGCCTTGTACCAGAAGGAAAACAGTAGATGAGTGGGAACAGGTATTTAAAATGAGCTTAATATCTTGGAAGGAGCCAGGGCAGCCAGGGGTAATATAAAACAGGAGACAAACATTTATAAAAAGTAACAGTTGGAAATGCTGGTTTTGAAAAGAAATGTAGTTGAAAGAATGTTATTTCTATATGTAGAATTCTACATGTCACAGTGGACAGAACTGAAAATGAATGGATAAGCTGCAAAAATTGGTGGAAGTGACTGTCCAGACACACTGAGAAATGGCAGAGATGAACTAAAAGTGAAAACTCAAGAGGTTTTTTTTTTTAAAAAGTCTCCATACTTGAAAAAGAAGAGTCCCAGAAGGAAGGAAGTATAAATTGAAGGCAATTGAAGAAACAATGATTAAGAATTTCTCTGAATTGCTTCTAAACATTTAACCTAAAGTATATGTCCCCCGTCCTCCTGAGTCTATAAATCCTTTAAAACTCTGTAATTAATACTTTTGTGCTGAAATTAGTGAAAAAGAGGATTTTGTTCTTTGTAATCCTGGCTAATATTATGTTGATGACCAGCATATTACAATAGAATTTATAGCTTTAAAGTCAGCAGAATAAAAGTTAAAACATAAAATAAGATGAAAGAAATGTATTAACTTTTGAAATAACAGCAAACAGGTATAAACTGGTGTTGTGGAGAGGAATATATCAGTATTAAGTGAAACTTAATGGGCATACACCTTGTCATCTAACTCTATTCCTTGGAATATATCCCGGAGACATTATCACATTGGTTGACAGAGAACACAGAGACACAACCTAAGGTTTGTGTCACAGTACAGTTTGTGATTCTAAAGATATAAAATATGTAGTGGCTACAATTTTAGCACTTGGAAGAAAAGAACTGAATTTTCAAAAAGCACCATGAAAGGAGATTTAAAAGAGAGTAGAATAAAAGAAAAAAGGTAGATCTAGTATAATATCTATATTAATGCAAATTAAAAAGAAATTGGACAAAAGTAGACACATAAAACTATACTATGTGGCAGTCAGAAATACAAACAAGCAGAATTTGCAGTAACATGTTATTGCTAAGTAACAACAACTACCATTATCTCACAGTTTTGTGGGTCAGAGATTTGGGCAGGGCTTGACTGGATGACTCCTATTTTATATGCCATTAACTGGGCTCACTAACTGGTACTGGTAGTGAAGGGCTGGTCAGCTGCACACAAGACAGTTTCTCTTACATGGCTAGTGATTTAGCAGAGACAGCTGGAAGACTGGCCCCAAAGAGAACCATCAACTGGAGTGCTTCCATGTGGCCTCTCTAGTATTGCCTTTTCAAGGTAAGTGGACCTCTTACGTGTTTCAGGACTCCAGAGGGGCACTCTAAGAGACAGGAAGTGGAAGCTCCAATTTCTTAAGGCATGGGGTCTGAAGTGAGCACAGTGCCACTCAGATCAGGAGAAGGTCATGGACCCAACTTTTGATGGGAAGAGGGTTTAAGAATTTGCATCCATATTTAATCCACCATGTGAGTAGAATTAAGAGTGCTGAGTATGGAAGAGAGGAGATAAAAACTTTCACAGCTACATATTTTTCAAAAGTACATGTATCTCTAAGGTCATATATCAGATATAGTAAGGTGGAAGTCTATAAAAATGAAGGAGAAAAAATCAAGGTCAGGGGACAAAGAGGAAAATAATATAAAAACGTAAATAACATAAAGTTGGAGGGAGCTTGTCTTTACCAAGAATTCCATATGCTACGGACTTCAGAGTGTCCACACAGGGGTGAGAAAAGATTAAGAAAAGGCCAGGTTTGCATTGGTGAACATTCATGTGTTTTGCTATTTTTTAAAAAGCCTCAATATGTATACAGACATTCTTATATGTTATTATGTAAATCAACTTGAAGACTCTATCATTGGACTGAGCCATTTTAGCACTCAATAGGTTTTTTTAAATTTTAAATTGTTTTTCTTTCTTTCATTGGTACATCATAACTATCCATGATAATGGGATTCATTATGTCATAGTTATACACAAACATAACATCATTTGATCAGTCTCCTTCTCCAGTCTCTTCAATTTCCTCTCCCCATTCCTTCCCCAGTTCCACTTGCTCTATTCTACTGATCTCCCTTCTATTACTGCTGTTGTTAATTAGCACATTGTACTTGTGTATGAGTGTGTGTCTGTGTGTCTGTGTGTAATATTCATTATGGTAAATCTGTACATGGACATAACATAGTCTGGTGGATTTCATTCAGCAATAACTGTTGCTCCCTTCCCTCCCTTTCTTCTACTCTGTTGCTCTCCATCTATTTTCATAGCATTCATTAATTGAAATGCATGCAAAATTATGTCCTTTTGAAAGTTTATTTACTTAAATTTGTTATTAGAATTTTTCTTAGTTATATTTTAAGAAAGTGTACTCTCTTCATATTCATGACTTTCCTTTTGAAAATTTGAATCACTCAGAGGATAGAGAAAGTGTGGATGATAGTCTGTGTATACAGTGTGTGTGTGAGCTGGGCTGGTATTTATTATTTCTTCCTCCTCCATTGTAGATTTGGCATAACAATCTGCAAAGCCTTCTTCAGGGTGAGACTCTACCAAGCTGTTGAAAGGCAACAGAACTATATTTCTAATGCAATTTTTACATAATGTTTTGGCATTTGGCTACAAAATTCAACTTCTCTCATTTCTGTAAGGAAGAGGTGGCTCTTGTATTTCAAAAATAAATTTAAGGATCTAAAGGTCAAATGTGAACAAGTTTATCAAAGTAGGCGAATCAATTTCTATTGCTTGGATTTTTTTTACATCTAAGGAAGAAAACAACTTAGCATATAAATTTCAACAGCATTTTAAAGATAGACCATCTTTAATTCTTAAATTAAAAAAATCAACAACACAGCAAGTGAATGTCTGAGCAGAATTTGCTTGTTAATCATTTGTCAGTTAATGCAGGTTCTGTCTCTTAAACACTTGAATATAGGGACAATGGGTGTTGCCTGTTCAGAGTTAAGCAGGTTTACATCAGGAGGCTATGAACAAAAATGATTTAATGAAGAAAAATGGCTTCTATATCTGCAAAACTGACTATAATCAGACTGAAGATATTAATGGACAAAGAAGACCTGTCTGTCAATGGGGAGATGTTCAGGACCAAAAGCATAGAATACCAAGGTTTACAAAGGTGCACATTAGCACCAGGGAAAGAGACAACACCAAAGAGAAATAATGAACAGGATCTCTTTAGCATATGTATACTCTACTAATAAAAGTTATGATATGAAGTTTATTCATCTTAATCATATCAAGACAAAAATCTTAGAATCATAGTGTTTAGAGTTAGGGAGAACTTTAAGGATATCTGGACTTTTTCCTTAATAATTTCCTTTTAGAAATATCCAGGTAATTTTGAACACTTTAAGTTTTTGCTTTCTGCTTAATAAGTTGCCCATTTTCCTTTGGATCCAAGACATCAGTGTACCATCATTGATTCTGTTAATTCACTTCTCACCCCATGTGAAAGTAATGCTCATAAAACCCACATTTATCACAAGTTAGATGAATTGTTCCATATAATTCATGGGGAATTAGTCCAGGTAAACAGATCTTGAAAGGGATTATTTTCAGACACTAACCTGGAGTTCAGCATTTAGACTGACACTTGAGAGTTCTCCTAGATATGTTTTCTGGCACTGACTCTTAATTTTTCATTGCTTCTTCCCCTGGACTAACTACATGGTGATAATAAGAACCTCAGACTGAGTATAGCAAGGTAGTGCTGTTGACGAAGAGTGAAGGATCCAGCACACCACAGAGATTGTATCAGTCTACTCATCATTTGTTTGTCATGAACTCTGAGGAACATGTTACTACCTGCTTTCCTTAACCATATTCTATAGTTTCATAACGTGCCTTTGCAATAAGTTTTATAAGGAGACAGTCTTGAAGATGTTAAGAAACATGTCCGTGATCATAGCTTGAAGATCGATTTGAACTCAGGTCCCCCTGACTCTAAATGTTAGGGGACACACTGGCTTCCATGACAACATTGTCTCATCTAGGCTCCTATCACCTACACCTGCCTCTTGCCTCCTTCTCCCCTGCAGGCTCCCCTCCATGGTCTCCTAATTCTTTTCTTCTTATAAGGTCTATTACAAATCATGTTAATTTTTTAAAAACATGAGTTCATTATATATCCCCTGTAGAAAAATAAGAAAACACAGATAAACAAAAACATACTCAAAACAAAACAAACAAATATGCTTGAACCAAAATCCTATGACCCAGAGAGGGCCACTGTTGTCATTTGCAATGCTGACCCAAACCCAGGCTGTTTCCATTTTTTCAGAACACATTAGTAAGTGACCTCATGTGATAATACTGCTTTTTAGCCTTCCTTTTATTATTCACACCTTTCCATTTCTATAAGTAGGTATCTTTATCATTATATGTATTTGGGTTTTGAAAGCAGTTACATTTATGGAATTTTACAACATGTCCTTAATTTAATAATTTTAAAAATTATATGAGTATAGACTATTAGCTTATTATAAAAATTTAAATGATTATAGATAAGCTTATTATATAAGAAGTCTCTCATACAGTTTGTAAACAGTACCTTTAATTCTTTATGACTTTTTTCACACTGATTCTGCTGTTGGTTGATACTTCTCTTAAAAAATTCTTAACATCAACAAATATTCCAGTAGCATGAGATACTTAGATCTGTAAACAAGAAGAGAAAATGTGCGCTTTGCCACTTACATAATCTGATTAAGTGTAGAAAACAGTTTACTTATTTTGGTAACAAGTAGAAGTTATGGTTGAACAAAAAATATTTTCTTAGTAAGCATCTATTGAAAGGCAAATGGAGAATTCATGAAAAATTAAAGCTTTTCAACCCAGTGTACCTTAAAATTGTTGATGTTTATTGCCTCTTTAGTGTTGCACACTGGAAATACGTTTCAGCCTCTTAAAAATTATTTATTAATATTACTATTTCAAATATTTTACAAACAAAACACTAATTAGAATAGCACTGATGAAATATACTACCCTAAATTTGGAAGTTAGATGCATTACAGACCTATAAAATGAGCCACAGTGGAAGTCACATATTTGCTCCAGTTTTCTAGTATCATCATTAAAAGAGTGAAAAGAAATGGGTGAAAATGATGAATTTTAATAGAATGTTTTATTTAGAACCCAATGTACCCAAAATATTATGTCAGTCTGCAATCAAATAAAAATGAGATATTTTGCATTTTTTCATGTGCTAGGTCTTCTAAATATAGTATATATTTATACTTGGAGCACATCTTAATTTGTACTGCCTGCATTTCAAATTTTTTATCACCATATGTAGCTGGTACCTAGTACACTGAAAGGACCAGTCTCATTTATTAACAACCATGATAGCTACAACTAGTCATACAAATTTGTTAAAACTAGTACAGATTGTGAGTCTAATTTTTAAAAGTCCAGATGAAAACGATGATTTGCCCTTTTTTTTTTTATAGGTGTGTATTTATGAGCCAATTGACTGATCAGAAGTCCAGCTAAAGTTAAGAGAAACAGAAAGTTCACTCATTGGTCTCACTGAAATAGTAATTAATTTTTCATTAATTCACCTGGATATGAGTTAGTGGTTAAAGCCAGTGTCAAGTGCATAGTAGTTGTTTTATTTCCAGTTGCTGTTTTGATTGACTAGGTTTATAAAACTTGAGTTTTTTAGCATTGGGCTCTGATTCATGAAGCTAGTCTTGGGTACATGTCCAATAGGACACTGAAAATACTTAGGAGACTGGCTATTCTTGTGAGATTACCATTTTAACTTAGGAAATCAGAGCTTGGTAATAGCTGTACAAAGACATTAGGCAGAAACAGAAGAGAAAACTTGGAGAGTATGCCAATAATCAAGGTTTTATTTAGGTTTTATTCCACCCAAAGATGGAGAATTGGGAATTTTTGTTGGAAGGTAGTAGACAAGTACACTTTACTTAGAATTTATAAGTTCTTTTGTTGTTGTTGTTGTTGTTGCTTATCTATAAAAATAATGAGATATTTCTTGGGGAAACTTGGCATTCCTCTAATTCATCTTTGTATTCTCTTTAACAAACATGGGAATGAATGGTAATAGATATTACTAAGTAACCATGTCCTTTCTTAAAAAATAAAATATTGAACACAAACATCGTATATTTAAAAAATGACCTGCTTTCCAATAATAAAAATGGAGCTCACTTACCCACAGGGAAGAGTAAGTAACACAAGAATAATGCTCCAAAATATCCCTTCCCTAAGATATGCACATTGCCCATAGAAAAGAAAAACACTGAATTCAATTGAGCAATATTTTTAATCAGATTGTGCAAGAAGTCAGTGTTCCGATATTAAACAAGTCCATACATGACCCAGACAGCATTGGTTGACTTAGTCCTTTATTATCTTTAAATGAGTTCTAAAAAACAATACTAGCTAGACTATTTAATTGAAAAATATCTAAATGAATGCTCTTATTAAATCCTTGAATTTAACATAATCAAACAACTTATAAAAGTTTTGTTTCATGTTTGATGAAACCCAAAATAGTGAGGCCCCAGCATTAATGACAGCCTTTTCTTTAGTAGAAGTCCAGGCATATTTATTCACTATTTATCATGTTGTTTATCCATAACAAACATTTCTCTGCTTCTTTAGCTCATTAAGAAAAATATGATTTGATTTTTATCCTGTGTATATCAAGATTACTTCTACTTACTTCAGATGATGAAAGAAGATGTCTACAGGCTGGATGAAGGGGATGAAATCTTTCAATTTTACGTTTTATAGTTATAGTTTTATGGTCACAAAAAGACAAAAAAAAAATAGGAACATACTCAAAATACTAGTTCTGCAGAGAGCTCAAAGGAAAAAGAGCAGACTCCTCAAAGCCAGGAATAGAAAGTTTTTAGAACAAAATGCCAGAATAAGTTATGAGGAAATTAAAAACCAATGTGAATAGTTAGAAATTATAAACCAGTGGTCTTTTTGCTGGTAAGGAAAGTTACATTTAGCAATTTTTCTTTTCCACTCTTTATTGTTCTTCTTGATGGTGCATGACTACACAAACCAAAGATATCTGCAGCTTGCAAAAACATTCTTTTATGAATAGTTCTGCTGAAAGATATTACTTCAAGTTGTACAAATAAAATTTTTAAATTTGAAATACAGGGTAATAATTTCTAGCACTGTGTTCTATAGAACAAGGCTACCACATACTCTGAGAGTAAAAGGAATTGCAGAGTCAATTTCTTTTAAAAAGGCTGCATAGATTTTCTTCTCAGAAATTTACAAGAAGCTTTATCATATTAAAGTTCTGAAAAATTCCTCAGTCAAACTTTGTATAATCTAATATTTCCCAAATTGATTTAAATAGGGAGATGTTTTAAAATCTAACATCTTGTAGAACAACAGTTTAAGGAGAATATTTGGGGAAGTGCTACCGTAGAATCATAATATTTACACTGGTTACAACTCCAGACCTTTGAGAATTCCCAAATTCATACAACCCAGAAATTAAGAAACTAAGAAACAGATGTTTGGGGATTAGCCATGCTAGCTAAATAACTTGCTTATCAAAGCCAACATCCCAGCCCCGGAGATTCAAATTCATGCTAGTTGCTTTTATTATAAGATCTTCCTTTTTACACATTTGTCTTAGAGCAACCAGATGGTGGTAATGGCTCTATTCTCATTATAGTTGACTACACCATAGAATTTTTTTTTGTGGTCACTGGTAAGTAGTTGGAATTACAAATGATAAATCTATAATGGCCCAAGATTAAAGATGTAGCTTAGTGAGTCAATAGCTGTATGACCTAATTATTTAACATCTCCTGCCTCAGTTTCCACATCAACAACTTGGGATGATAGTAGTCCCTACCTCACAGAGTTCTTAAGAAAGTTAAATGAATTAGTATTTGTCAAGTTCTTTGAAAGGTGCTTGCCACATAATAAGCACTATGTAAGTGTAGCTAAATTAAGAATAAAATATTTTCTTATCAGTCTTATTCCCTTAAGCCTTAAGGTAGATATCATCAATTTGGATTTCGTAAATTCAGGATGGCACTTACCTCTCCTGTGTGTTATAGGAAAAAAGGGAGAAAGAGAGGTAAAAAGAATACCTGCCTCACCTATTATAACAGATGCATCAGTTGCTCCAAATCCACAAATCTGAGAAGGTTATTATTTTTTCATCATTTGTTGGATTTGGTTGGTTTATTTAAATGTGGGTTATTTTCAGACCACCTCTGTCAGAAAATAAAGTTGGCCATCTACCTGACTGGAAGCAGAATCAGAACCTTAAGTGACTGTGGCTCAGAAATGGCTGCTTCTTCCAGCCAGTTCAAGTTTACTCCATCGGTTTGCTCAAGCAATACAAACTGAAAACCAATGCCTTAACTAAGTGAGGAATCCTTTCTTCAAGTAATAAGTCTCAGGTGGATGGTGTAGAAACAGGGGAGCTGTTTCATCCTATTTCTGAGCTGCAGGTTTCTTGCATCTTCCTGCCTTGTGGTCACAGGGCATTGTTCTTCTTCTGGGTATCATGTTTGCAGTCCAGCAAAGACCAGGAAGGGCAGAGGTCTATTCTATTTGAGCTTGCTCCTCTTTTAAGGAGTTTTCCTGGAAGCTTCACATCCCCAAGGACGACTCCTTCACAGGGCCCTGGCCACATTGCCACTATTCAACTTGATCTGCAAAGAAGGCTAGGAAATGCCATCTGTTAGCTGTGCACATTTTTATGCCCATCAAAATTGGTATACTCTAGGTTTTTTCCAGCCACCTCTTTATCTAGTACTCTTGAACACTATCTGGTACACGTTTCCATTTGACTATTTTTCACACTTCTATCTCTTTCACATTCAGTTTAAATCTTCCACTCCTCTGTGCAAGAATCCCACTCCACTCTGGCAGATTCAAACCCCCTCCCCTGTTTCATATTCATGGCATTCTATTATAGCGCTATCATGTGTACTAACTCAGTAGACTGAGATCATTCTGAAGGCCAAGATGAATGGTTTATATCTGGAGGCCAACTACAGTGGTTGGCTCACAACAACTGCTTAATAAATGTTTATTCAATGAATGAATGGACAAATGAATATGCAAAAATTGGAATGAACAACTGAGCATATGAATGATAAGTGGAGCATGAAGATTTTGTGTAGTGACTTCTCTTAGACTCTGCTACTCTTTTCTCCTCATCATTCGGAGAAAAACATCTGCCATGTTTTTGGGAAGTTTTTATATTATGAAAGTAAGGAGGAAGACAGTATAGAAAATGCCTACCATACAAAAAATGTGAGCCCTTTGATGAGTTCTTATATCTATTATCCCTATTGTTTCACCCTATGAAAGGCTTGATTTGAAGTAGGTTTTTAGTAAATACTGAATGAGTGAGCATTGAACTGAAAGGAAAAGAGAGAGTAACCAAGAGAAGACTACTTTCATCTCTTAAAATCCCAAGCAGTATATTATTAGTGTCATTGTTCTGAATGAATAATTTAGGGTACGATAGAAAAGTAATTAACAGCAACAATAATTATGGCTCAAACGATGCTACCCAGGAAGTTGGTATTTTTAACATCTTTTAAGATATATAGGGTAAGGTGCATTGATCATTGGTGCTTAAGTTTTGCGTTTTTATAACTACATGTGTGGCATTTGTCTCTGTGGACTTGTGAGAAATAATTTTATAGCTATATACTCTTGGGATCTAACTATAAAAACTAGTTTCCTCACATAGGAGTATGTTGTGAGAATTTTTTCTTTCAATAATGTCACGTTTTCTCTTTCAACATATCCAGGACCAAAACCTGGGGACTCCAGCTCTCAGAGTAAGGAAAAGAGTGCAGAAGAGTGCTCTTCCCTGACCTGACATTGGAACACTGGAAGGAGCCACCTTGGTGAGGTCCTCATAGTAACCCAGATATAGTGTACCCACTTCTCTGAGTTCAGAGAGTTTTTGAGCCACCTCAGTTCCATGGATCACAGACACTGAGTCCAGGGCCACTGTGCCCAGACAACAGAGGAAAACAGCCATACCAGTGAACCAAGGGGAGAACCCAGAAGAGCCCCATTGGATAGCTTTGTTCATTTGTGCTCACAGATCCAAGAAAACCAGGGAAAGGGAAAAAGGAAGAGGCAGAGGACATGGTACCTGAGAACTCCTATTCTTTATCACCTACAAGCCCCTCACCTTTCATCCCCTGATTCTCCAGAGGGCCTAAGCTAATGAAGAGCATCTAGTCATCAAAGAAGGAACAGAACACTAGTTATATGCACTCTTTGTACTTTGGAATCATACTAAATGTATCAGTTCAGATTCTTAATCCCCCTCCCCAAATTAACCAGCAGATGGGTTCAGGATCAATTATTCATTGTCTCTGAAGATCTAAATTCTCATGAGAATTAAATTTGCAGCCTCTGATCACCGTACACATTTCATATCTCCAACTCCAAATGCAAAGGTTTACATTAGGCATTTATTCAAGTTTAAACAGAAAAACAAAAAAGTCCAAGGAACACCAGATTTCAATTCCACTGGAAATAATCCTTATCAGAAATTTTTTGTTCATGAATCCATAATCCATAGGAAACCAAATCCTGAGTATCTTTCTGAGAATGATTCTGCAAAATTGTGTGAAAACTTTGAAGACTGAGAATGCCATTACTACCACATGTTGGAATTTACTTGACTTAGTAAGGAGAGAATATTATTGCTTTAGATTTTATAGGAAAGATGCTTATTAGATTAAAAAAGGGCTTTATTTATTTACATATTGTCTTTGTTTTCCTTTCTAGAAGCAGCCAAGGGAGGATGGAATAAGTAGAATAGGAAGAACTTGATGAAGAAAACACAACTCTCTCTCTCTCATATATATTATATATATATACATATAATTTTTATTTTTTATGTTTTTTAGTGCTGAGGTTTGAACCCAGGTCCTCACATATACTAGGGAAGCATTCCACCACTAAGCCACACCTCCAAGCCTCATCATACATTTGAAAACACACTTTCTATAAATGACATAGGACACCCATATTGTGTATCCTCAAAGAATTAACAATCTAGCTAGAGAAATTTGCTTAACAACACAAACCCATAATAGTAATAGTTAAAAAAAAAAGAGCATGAACTCAAATGCTTAGTAGAGTGTTAGGAGGTAGATGCAAAGTTATGATGTCCAAAGGAAAGTTCAGTATCATGAAGAGCCTCAAAAGTGTCCAGTAGTTTCATTCAAAGAAAACCACAGAAATGCATGGTAGAGATGTAGACATCCCAAGCTGACCAGTGCCACAGTTGGGAACAAGAGGCCATACCAGCAGGAAAATAGATGTGGTTCAACCTGGTCCTAAAAAGTCAGAAAAAAAAAGGGTTTATTCTTTTGGAGACAAATGGTAAGGATTCAGTGATTCATTCTTAATGAAAGGAGTGGCACCAGAAATAGAATTTTTGGCACATTTCCCTGGGTCAGGATGGAGAGGGACAGGTGACTAGCAAGGTAATGAAGAAACTTGGACTTTTTTGTTTTTCTGTTTATAGAACTTGTGTCAGGGTGAGGAAAGAAGCAATGAGAAGGAAGGAGAAAGCATAACAAAATTCATAGGCTGGGGATATAACTCAGTTGGTAGAGTGCTTGCCTTGCAAGCACAAAACCCTGGGTTCAAACCCCAGCACTGAAAAAAAAAAAAAACCAGCATGCATAATAGAATCCAAGAATTGCAGAATCTAATGACAGGAAGGAAAATAGGATAGCTGTTCCGATTTTTCCAGGACTGTGCAGTTCATATTTCTTGTAACAGTTCAGTATTGATAACACGCTCCTTACCGTATGATAAATTACCAAGTCACCTTACATATGTATTGGAGAACAGGTCACAGCCCAGGCAGCAGTGGTGATGAAACTGTCCCCCATGAATATAGGAAAGATGTGCATCCAGAACCAGGAAGAATTCCATCTTGGATCTGGTTAGAGGAATGAGTAGCAGAATTTTAAAATACAAATGCCCAACAGACAGTTGAGATAAAACACCACGGATGCACATTTCAGAAACTGATTTTGTAGTCATTTACATTCTTCTTTGTCAGTCAGTTTGTACCAAGCTTCCCATTTTGATTTGGAATGTGAGGCAGTGAAGTGAACCAGGGTATTAGTGACTTCCAGTACAATCTACCACATATCAATCTGCCTTCAAAGGCTGGGAGATGTCATGGAAGACTAAGACCACGGAACATTGTCAATCAGGACTTGACTGAAGGAGTCCCACTCTTTCTTTAACCTAGCATTCCAGCCCGCTTCTCACTATTCTCCTTCATGACTATTTGACTGTATCCAGACTAATTAATATCTAGACTGTCTGATATTAATTTTGAATGTCCCTTCCCCTTTGCCCTTATGTCTGTTACCACTGTCTTACCCTCATCTCCTATCCCACCTTATAGAAGTCTCTTTCTCTAGCTTCTCCTACCCATTTCCTACTAGTGATTTAATGGCACTTAATTTCTAACCCCCATGAAGCCTCCTTGACAACACCAACATGCAGCTCTATTCTACCATATATTGCCCTTACCGCTAAAGTGACTCTTATTTAGCCTTACATTTATGTCACCAATTTTTCTGTGGTCTCCTAAGTCCTATAACTCTTTATTCAACTCCTCTGTGATTTAACTCTTAATGTATGTATTTAATCTCCTCTGGGCTACAGGTCCTCTGAACGTGGAGTTGCCATATTTCTCTTGGTAGCTTACAGCTCTTCACTTGGTGCTATTTTATATTTCTCAAAAACAAACAGAACAAGTATATTTTAATCTTTCCTTTCGTTAAATGAATTCAAACCCTAATATCATTTCTAATGCATTTTCAGAAATTAACTTTGACTTTTGTTATATGCTATGTTAATTATATCCCTTATCATATTTATTGAAATCACAATAGTATTGAGGGGTTCTGGTGTTTTGAGAACATTTGACACATAATATGTATTCCTTCATTTATTTGGAAGGCATTTTTACTGAAAATACAATGGTAGTACAATTTACATTTAAAATTGAATCTATTTAAGCTGATATTTAATGTCACATAATACAATGAACTGAAGAAAACAGAAAATATTCATCTTCTAAATTCAGAGCTTATATTTCACCAAATAAGGATTGCAACTGATTAACATTTCCAAGGTGGCATGGCACTAAATAGGTGTAATTTCTATCCCGTGTGAATGTGTCATTGAGGTTTAATTACTTGTTCATTGGGAAAATGCAACATCTTTGTCTCTCTCCAAGTCTACCAGACCTCTGTTCCAACAGAATTTACCACGGGCAGTCTCACATTTTACATCACGTAGAATGGCACCTCCATACTAACACAGGAAGTGTGGAAAAGGATAGCTTCCAGCTTTACATAGAAATTCTACTCTAAGATGAAGGTGTATAATGAACTGAAGGGCAGGATTTGGATCATGCTACAAATGAGACACCAGATTTAGAAATGCATTACAGTAAAATCCCATTGAATTTTCAAAGGTATCTCTCAAAGTTTTTTCTCTCATCATCTGTTTAAACCAAGCTTCAGAATAAAGATTGGGAGCCAGCCAGTGCAGATTGATCAAGAAGTTAATCTTCATTAGCTCCAGCAACAAGTTTCCATAAGGGTAGGTATAATTTACTGAACATTCATCCATCTTTACCTCTAGAAACATGAGTAATGTTCTTATATTTTTAATTTGTACTTAGTCTGTATGTTAAAAAGCCTGTGTAAGTAGCTAGAAATTAAATGAGTACACATCTATGCTTGAAATTCAAATAGTGGCATGGGAAAATATTTTTACTGTAATAAATGCATCTCTGATGTCTTTAGGGGAAATTGAATAGTATTTTATTGACTAAGATCAAACAATCTCTAATTACCACCCAGAGGCATAAAGGAAAATTGCAACAAGTAGAGGCAGCAGTAGGTTGCATCACATGGGCAGGCACTATTTTGGTATATGCCCAGGCATTTCCTTGAGGAACTTACATAAGCTCATATGCCCAGGCATTTCCTTGAGGAACTTACATAAGCTCCTCAAGGAAATGCCCAGGCATATACCAGCATAGTATTTAACAGAAAGTCCATGCCCCAGAACTTTGCATGACATCTTAGTTATCCTTCTTGGCCATCTCCAAGTTTGTTTCAATTGTATTAGAAGTCTCAACAAGCCTCAAAGAACTGGAAAGCAGAAAATACAACAGTTTTTGTTAAGTTGAATGCATAGATTTTTGCTTTTCAACTTTTTATAAAATATTCATAAGATATATCAATCCATTATCTACGTTAGCAATTCAACATCCTGAATGCACATGAATCTCTTGCCATGATTATGATATGAACACTTTATTCTCCTGCATAGAAGGCATCTAGATGATCCCATTTGCTGCTGGGTAGAATGCATAAATTTTAACCTGGGACAAGAGGGTCTTCCTTCAGGACCTGACACCAACCTGCATTTCCTGTGCCTTTCCTTTTCAGACCTTCAGCTCCAGCTTTGTATAATTAGCTTAAATTCCTGAGTGTGCCATGTTTCTTATATACCATTGTGGCTTTGCCCATAGATTCAGTAACTTTTCAAACTACAAATTCCATTATTTTACTTGTCTATCTGGTCCCACCTACCTCTCTAGCACCACCTATGCTTCCCATTCCGTCCCATTGTTCATTGTTTATGGTCCACACTATACTCACACTTATACATAGCTGACTACCCCTTTGGTGGTGTTAGTTATGGATTATCTTTGTTCCTGCTCTTCTTTTTTTATATTCAGCTTAGAACAATAAATTCTCCTATCATCCTACAGGCTTTAACTTTCAAATGCCACTTCCTCAGGAAGTATTTCTACTTCCTCCTTTTCTTCACCCCAAATTAAATCTCATTACTAAATATTTTCATTCCTTTTTTAAAAGACAAATTACTTGTAATTAACTTTTCAAATTCCCCTCAAAAATAAAAGATGTACAAGGGCAGAAATCACTCACTCTTTTACCCCAGCACATAAAAAATTGCTTGGTCTATGGTAACTTTTTAATAAGAACTCAATGGTTGATCTAGATAACTTCTAATATCTAGAATTCCACCCCTGGTGAAATGCTTTTCCGTTTTCAAGATACAACTCAAATATTACCTCTTTAGAGAAACTGCCTTGTATACCCACCTAAGAATTTGGGTTCACTTTTTACTAGAAGCATATCAAGTGGGTTATCATGTGCTGTGTTGCACTTCTTGTGCATCAAGGAGATGGTTTGTGCTCATGTTCATCTCTTGTGAGGACCAGCACTGTGACTTTCATTTTACATTGCCAGAACCTAGCATGGCACATCTAAAGAGTGCCATTTGAATTAGTTAATTAATAGTTCCTGAGTTTTCCAATAGTCAGATGAATACTTCTTTCCCATTGAGTAAATGGAGTGGAAGAATTAGAGCAAAATGGGGATAATGGATGTACTGGATTTAGTTAGAGCTTTGTCACTGAGTGATGAATAGAAAAATAGTTGACCCCTTTGAAATTCAGCTTTATTATCCATCAAACAGGGAAGATATCAGTTAGAATAAAGTTTTTCTAGTTATTAAAAATTATAGGTAAAATAGTAAATGCAAAGCATACAATATAAGGCTAATTCTCTATCTATGTGTTGTACTTTACCTTTTGCAACTAAATTCCTAATAACAATTGATTTGTTTTTAATATGCCTTCTCTCCTAAAGGAAAAGTTGGAAAAAATTTTGATGACTTGGAATTTGAGCACTTACTAAACAAGTCAAAGAGCTAAACTCTTAATTCACAATTAGTACGTATTGAGGTATTAGCTAGCCCTCAAAAGGAAAAAGGATTTTTGATTTTCAACCTGTCATATAAGAAGTTTGGAATTTGTCACTCCATCCTAATGACAAAAAATGGTAAACAATCTGAAAAATCAATAACTTTCTTTGTATTTATAGAGAAATGAGGTCACAGTGCAAATTACTGCACCAAAACATGGAGACCCAGGCAAAGACAGAGAATCACAGCTCACCTGAGCAGAAAGTAATGTGGAAAACTGGAATTGTGATTGATGAATTACAGGTGGCATGTACCTATAGTACAGCTATTCCAGAGCCTCCATGTGCAGGGTTTAGGGTTAAAGGATCCAGGGTTCAATCATGACAGTGTTCCACATTTCTGTGAATTTTACCTCCTGGAACGCTACTAGGATCTCATAGTGTATGTCAGAGAAAAATCCCTTCATGCTTCCAGAAAGAAAAGGGGAAATGAAAGCACCTTGAAATAAACTAAAGCATGCTGTTCTTGACAAGGTCTTCTCTCAAGAGAACTATTTACTAAGAGCCTGAACTTCCAGTATTTAATCACAGACTAATTGACCTGGGGAAAAGATATACCCAACTCTAGTTGTCTCACACCTTCCACATGGAGGAAAGAAAATACCCAACTCCAGGTTCCTCTAGTTTTCCTGTCAAAGAAGGGAAATACACAACTCCAGCTCATTCTGGTCACCCTGTCCTGTTTTAGTGAGGATAATGATATGGAAACACATGAAATTCCGTCAGAGACACAGGCTCACTTAAAGACTGAGACCTACTTGTAAGACTGTAGAATACTTTTCCTACTCTCACACCTTGAAAGCACATTCTGAAAGCCTATTCATGGCAGTTTCTTTTACCTGGAACATCATGTCCAAATAGCAAGAAAAAATATACATAAGGCATACTAACATGCAAAAGCAATAATACAGACAGAACAAGCATTAGAACCAGACTCAGATATGGCAGGAATCTTGCAATTATCAGATAAAGAATTCTAAACAACTTAATTAATATCTTAAGGGCTGTAATGGATAAGTATGCAAGAACAGATGGGAAATGAAAGCAGAAATATACAGAAATTGTTGAAATGCTAGAGGTTAAAAAAAAGTAGTAGAAATAAAGAACTCCTTTGATGAGTTTATTGGTAGACTAGAACAACTAAGAAAACATCTGTCTGAAGATGGTATCAACAGAAATCTTTTTTTTAAATTTAATTTTTGATTCATTGAACACAAATGGAGTACAGCTATTGTTTTTCTGGTTGTACACAAAGTAGAGTCACACCATCTGTGCATTCATACATGTACACAGGGCAATGATGTCTGTCACCCACACTGTTATTATTCTTACCCCCCCACCTTGACCCCACCCCTCCCTTCCCTCTATGCTCTCTATCCTTCCTCCATTCTTGCCTTCCTTTCACCCCACATTATGCATCATCATTCACTTATCAGAGAGGCCATTCGGCCTTTGGATTTTTGGGATTGGCTAATCTCACTAAGCATAACAGTCTCCAACATCATCCATTTACCTACTAATGCCATAATTTTATTCTTCTTTACGGCTGAGTAACAACAGAAATCTTGAAAACTGAAAAGCAGAAAGAACAAAGACTGAAAAAAAAGTAAAAAAATAAAAAACCCACAAGAATATCCAAAAAGTGTGGGATAACAATTAAAGGTGTAACATGCACATGATGAAGATTCAAGAAGAAGAAAGAGAGAAAGAAACAGAGGAAATAATTTGAAGAATTAATAATTGAAAATTTCCCCAAGTTAATGTCTGACATCTAATCACAGATAATTGGGGAGGTCAGGGAACACTGAGCAGATGAATACTAAAAACTACATCTAGACACATTGTGTATTCAATCTACAGAGACTCAAAGGCAAAACCTTGCAAGATGTCAGAGATTTTTAAACCACACCTCTCTTTGGTTCTTACCTTTAGAGAGCCAAAATAAGAATTTCATCTACCTTCTCTTTAGAAATTATGTGATCCAGAAGAGAGTGAAGTACAATATTTAAAGTGCTAAAAGAAAAAAAAAAACAATCTCACCATCCCAGAATTCTATACTCTGTGACATTGACCTTAACATTGAGGGAATTTTTTTTTCTTCGACAAATCAAAGTTTAGGAAGTTTGTTGCTGGTATTTGGGCCTTATAAGAAGTTCACCAGGGAGAAGGAAAATGATAGGTCACAAACATGGATCTTCAAATAGAAAGGAAAAGCACTGGTGAAGGAAAAGGTAAAGGTAAAAGGAAACTTTATAGTTTTCTTATTCTTAATTAATCTAACAGACTTTTTGTTAAAAATAATGATAGCAGTCACTTATTAATTGTGTGTGTACATGTATATATATACACATATATATGAATATGTATGCTTATGTACAAGTGAAGTGAGTGTCAGCAATGATACAAGGAACAGGAAGAAGGAGTTAGGATTATTTTGCTATTGTAAAGCACTGGTATTATTTATGAAATGGTACAGCAGTATTTGAAATTGATAAATACATGTTGCAAAATGGTCAAAATAAAATCACTGAATTGCTATGAAAGAAAAGAAAAATCACATTAAATGATCAAATAAAACTATAAAAGGAAGGGAAAAGTAGTAAAACACAAAATTAAAAACAAAGAACAAGCAGAACAAATAGAAAATAGTAACAAATATAATATATATTAATCCAACTACTATATGAATTCTCACCTTGAGTGTCAATGGTTTAAATATACCCGTTTATAGACAGAGATTGTCAGCGTAGATATGAAAGCAAGACCAAAGAATAAACTAATAAATAAATAAATAAATAAATAAATAAATAAATAAATAAAAGGTAAATTCAAGGCCGTACAGAGGTGGCATATGCCTATAGTCCCAACTACTCAGGAAGCTGAGGCAAAAAGATCACTTGAGCCCAGGAGTTCAAGACCAGCCTGGGCAACCTGGCAAGATCCATTAAAAATAAAGGAAACAAATGGTTAGAAATATACCATGCTAATACTAACAAAAATATGGAAATAAAGATCCTTAATGTGTATGTGCCTAAAAATAGTCAAAATTCATATGATAAAAAGTGATAAAATTGCAAGGAGAAATAAATGAATTTGCTATTATAGCTGTGTACTTTCATTCTCTCTATCAGAAATGGGCTGATCCAGCAAGCAGAAAACCAATAAGGACATGGTTGAGCCCATCCACCATCAATCAACTGAACACGTTTAAACTCACATGGACCATTCACCAGTACAGAGCCCATTCTTGGCCATGAAGTATACCTTGATGAATCTAAAACACAAGAAGTCATGCAACATCTGTGTTCATACAGCAGTGGAAATAAACTAGAAATTTAAAACACAAAGATAACGGGAAAATAATGAAATACTTGGAGATTAAACAACACATTTCTAAATAACCCACGGATCAAAGAAAAATATTTCAGGAGAAGTTAAACAATATTTTGAATTAAGCAAAAATGAGAGCGGTGACCAAATGTTGTGGGATGCAGTAAATTCAGTGCTCATGGGGAAATTTAATGATAAATGCACAAATAGAAAGAAGATTCATAATATTAAATAATTAAATATTAGGGGACTAGAAAAAGAAGAGCAAATTAAATCCAAAGTAAGGAGAGAAAAAAATTAAAAAGTAAAAATTAAAACACAAATTAGTGAAACTGAAAACAGGAAATCATAGAGAAAAGCAAACCAAAAGTTGATTCTTCAAAAAGATAAGCCTGTCTCTAGTCAGGGTAACTAAGAAAACTCAGATGATGATGGTATAATTGTCATTATATTGAAGATGTGAAAACTTGGGTCAAATGGTCATTGATAGTTAAACAACTTGTAAGAAGTTGTACTGAGGTCTGAACTGAGGAAGTCTGGCTCCAGAGTCCTTGCCCTCTAAGACCTCATCTGTCAGACATGGAAGTATGTCACATAAAATAATAATTACATGCAAAATTTCATAAAATATGACCAAGAAGAAGAAATAATTTTGTTGAGGAAATAGTGGCTAAAAAATGCTTAAGTGAGGAAAACATGGAGTACTAAATCTCCAGCATACTTTCTCTCCTACCTTCTATAGCTACATAGAGCTGTGGACCAGTTAGTCTCTGATCTAAATTGTCATCTCTAAACTGAAGACACTAAGCCCCACATTATAGGTTTCTTTCCATTATGAAGATCAATTTCATAATGCATATCAATATGTTTTCCCAAATAGCTGCAAGAATGTTCCTGATATCATAGCTACTTCTAAAATCTTGCCACTCCTCTGGAAGCGAAGTCTGAGTCTCTCCCCTAGAACTTGGGCAGGCCTTTATGGTGGAAGTGGGCTGTGTGCCTCCTTACTTCTAGCTGGCTCTTTCTTGGAATGCTTGATCTTGAAATCCAGCCATTGAGCTGTGAGGAAGCCCAGGCTAGGTGGAGACACTCACATTTGGAGGAAGTAAGGCACCTGGTCTTCAGCCCTGGCAAGCAGTAACTTTACAGAGTGTGAATGAACCATCTTGAAAACAGATTCTTCAGATCTCAATGGAGTTGTCACTGAGTGGAGTAGAGCCCAGCTCAAATTACAGATGCCTAATCAAAATAAGTGATCTCTGTTGATTGATGTCATTAAATTCTGATATGAAGCAAGAATTAATTGGACCATATTTAAGTCAGACAATGCATATAAAATAATGTAGTGTGACACATAATACTGCTTAATGAAAGATGGCCATTAGAGCAAAAATGTTGCAAATTTAAGATTCAGATCATAGATCTGGAAATCAGACTACTTGGGTGTAAATCCTAGGTCCTAGAAGGATTTAGTTATATAATTTAATTTACATAAAATGTTTAGCTATATATTTAACTTAACCTTTGTATGCCTGTTTCTCATTTTAAGGTAAAAGATGTATACAATATAAAGAGAATCCCAGAGTGTAGTTTCTCAATTTAAATAGATATAATTGCACCCACTACATAGGGTGCCAGTCAGAATTAAATGCTTTACAGTTCCCCAAATGGACCATGAACAAACCTTTGCAGTAAATATTTGTCTCTCATCACTCCTTCATTTAGGTCTCAGGTTAATTAGTCCATGCTCTAAGAACCTTCTGACCTTCCAAGTTGAGATGTGCTTGTTATGTGCTCCATAGACTCCTTGCTATAGATACCTTGCTGATGCTTGTACTTAATACAACTTTCTTCTTCCCACAGAACTCTTCTGCAAGTATCTCTGCATGTTCCCAGGTATAGCCTCTGGCCCTTTCTCGGTCACCCAAGCACAGATCTGCTGCAAACTCAAGGTTACTAAGTGAGAGAGAAGGGCTTTCTCCTCACTCCTCCCTGTTTTGTTTTTTCTTTCTTCTTTCTCTCCCTCCCCTCCCTGCCCCCCCCTTTCTCTCTCTCTCTCTCTCTCTCTCTCTCTCTCTCTCTCTCTCTCTCTCGCATTGTCTTGAAGAAGACAGTGGTTCATGACTCAACATTATTCTAAGATCCAAAGACATGGTTCTTCCAGGTTTAAGGTTCACATAGGAGAAGCAGACATGAGTTCATGGCAGATGACTAGAATAATGGGCAAATACCCCACTGTCTTCAGAGTCCTTATCATTGACCACTAAAACTCTGCTGCTACCTTAAACCTGTTTCCCAGACTTTCCAGGCCAAAATGAATCAGTTCTGAAGGGCTTTGAAAATCCATCATGGAAATAGATTTCTGGAGAATCCATTCCACTATTTTAATGAAAATAGTCAATAGGCCCACCCTAAGTGAAAGTTGAAATCTTCATTGTATTAACACCTGAGAGAAGAAATAAACAAAATCATCCCCTATCTACTCTGTAAACTGTGTGTGTGTGTGTGTGTGTGTGTGTGTGTGTGTGTGTGTTTGGTGTCCTGTGTTCCTTTCAAGGTTGAGATACTTTTAAATTTCTTATATTTGATAAAAATATCTATTCTTGCTTTTGAGCTGAGTTATAGGCAACCGAATGTGCAGGACACAGATAAGTCAGTGGCAAGAAGATATGAAAAAAAAAAAGTTGGCATGAGAGCATAAAAAGGCATCAGAAAGTGTGAATATACTGCCCATAATGGTTCCCATAAAAGTTAGGTAATGTTCCTCAAGATAATAAAAACTCAGAATTAGTTACTGAGGCTTTTGAGAACTTACTATGTAATATAGGCCTCCAGTTTGTTAAAAAATCTCTTAGGTTTTCTGGCATTTGGATGCAAATTGTTCCTGGATTTATTACATTTTTAAAATTCAGCCAAAAGTCATAAAGGAAAGGAGCACTCCATTGGTGAGGTGCATATTAAATGTCAGTATAGTGCTCCCTACCAATTTATTCTCAGTTCCCTTGACCATGACACAAATCACATTCATTCATTTGTTCATTCAGAAATTTTTATTGAAGACCCACCTTGTCCTAGTCAAAAGAAAAGTGAGTTGGCACACAATGAGAAAATAACTGGAATACAATGAAGTGTAACAACAGATGAATATGGAAGATACACCAGAGGAAAATGTTAATGGAGTTGATTTAATGAGCACTTTTATGTGCCAGGCACTGTTCTAAACTTTATTCTATTAACTACTTTAATCCTCACAGAAAACCTAGGAGATGGGTACTTTCTTACCTCCATTGAACAAACAAGCAAATTAAAATGCAGAGAAGTTGAGTTACTTGTGCAAATTTTTAAACCATATATCTTTTCAGCTGTGTGTTTTGGGTGGTAGTCAAGGTAAGTGATTTGCTCTGAGAATAATATTTTTCCAAGAGAGGGGAGTTTCAGGGAGTCCACTGGAGAGATTAAAATAGAGCAAGGCTCAGCATCCTTGTTCTGTAAAAGGCCAGATGGGAATGCTTCAGCTTTGAGGGCTGAATGGCCACTGTGGCAACTCAGCTATGCTACCACGGTGCAAAAGCAGCCCCAGGCACATGTAAACAAATGAGTGTGGCTGTCTTCAAAATGCTACATTTACAGCCTTCAGAATTTCCACTTGATTTAATTTTAATACACCACAAAATATTATTCTTTATTTCATTTTAGCTTCTAAAAATACATGCAGAACCATTCACAGGCAGAAGGTTGGGTTTGGATTGGGTTTGGATTATGGTTATGGTTTGTTGACCTCTGTTTAGAGAACATGGAACATGATTTCCATAAAGGCTGAGTGGCAGTTTTCCAGGCTGACAAAGGCATTCGAGGTTAAAGAAACAGCAGTTGGCACATCCATAGGCAGGTGAAGAAACAGGACTCCTTTCAAGCGCCATTAACAGTAGCACTGGCCCCTGGAGGGGGAGGATGATACAGAGAAGGGAAATGAAGGATCCTGTACAGCCTGGGGGGAGTTTGATCTTTGCTGTGTGGGCAGTGGAGAACCATCGTGGAATTCGCGGCACCATGCTGTTTACATTTTGGAAAAGTTTCTCTAGCCCTTAGGTGAGAAATTGACAAAAGTATCCAAGAGAGAAGGAAAGAAAACACTTAAGCAATTTCACTTGTTCAGCCAAAGACCACACAGATGCCAGTCCCTCATCTGCGAGTTCCATGGAATTCTGTTTTCTCCAGACAGGCCACATCCTTTTCTGACTCAGGACTGTGGTGGATGGTACCCTTGTTTCTGGATTTGATTTTTCTTCTCTTTCATCACTTAACCCATTTTCAACCTTTCAAGTTTCAGTCTTAGTGTTATTTCTCCAGGAAAATGTTCATAGACCTTTCCGATTGGGATTCACACCTTTGTGATATGCAATAAGACTGTCCTTCTCTAGCAGTGACTGCAACCAAGAAATTTGCCCAATGTCTGCCTTGTTTGCTGGACTCGGGGGGGTCTCATATCCTCCACAGTACCTCAGCACTAGCATGATACCTCCTTCAGAGTAGATGCTGAATGAATATTTGCAGTGAGATTAGAAGAGAGCATATTTACTAGGCAGAGTTGCATTGAATCTTGTGATGAAATGGTTGAAATGAGGGACAAAATAGAGTTAAGTAAAATTCTGAGATTTGGGTGACAAAATAATTGGTAGGACAAGCAGAGAGAGGATAGAAATCAAATTTGAAGAAGTTGTAGAAATATTGGTTTCTAAGTACCTGTGGGACAGGTGAGCAGACACATCAGGCATGCTGTCAGCTTCCACCAGGCTAGGATGATCATTTTCAGTAGTTATTACAAAATCCATGCCCTGGTCACCCTCGCTCCTGTTTCAAACTCTTCCCATCCGATGTATGCTGAGAGTCAGAGCTCCTTCCCAAACCATCACTTCCATTTTGCTCTTCTCTGCTTCAGTCATTGGTCGAAGATAAACAAAAAGACCCATTTTCTCCCCTAAATCAATCCAAGCCCCATTCAATTAGTCTCACTTTACTTTTTCCTTATTTTTTATGACTCCCCAACATGTATTTTTTTTTTCTGATCAGATTGTCATCTCATTTTCCTCTAATATCACCATTCTCTGTCTGGAATTTTCTTTCTTTCTTTCTTTCTTTCTTTCTTTCTTTCTTTCTTTCTTTCTTTCTTTCTTTCTTTCTTTTTGTTGTTGTTGTTGTTGGCAAACTCCTGAAACTCTTCCCTAAGGGCCTATTTAGTTTCCATCTCTTCCTCAATGCCTCAATGCCTCCTTGGGTACATCAAGGACATACTTCCTTGAATTGTCTTAGCTCTCATAGTGTGTTGCTCTGATAATAGTAATGCCTTCTATTTTGGGGAATGTGAATCAGTCTGTCATGCAATGTCATGTCATCCAGGCAGCAGTCATCCCAAGGTAGCTACCTGTACTTTTTTTTTTTTTTTTTTTGCGGTGCTAGGGATTGAACCCATGGCCTGTGCTTGCGATACTTGTGAGGCAGGCACTCTACCAACTCAGCTATATCCCCAGCCCATTACTTGTACTTTTTAAAACATGGGAACTCTGAAACTTAGAAAATTTAATTTCCGCTTCGCCAAAGACTCACAATTGGTAAATGGTGGCTCCAGGTCTGACATGACAAAGTCCATACTGTATTATGTGGTAATAGAAGGAAACATTTCTTAATTTAGGCTGATTGGATGTGAGATTCTCACTATAAATTATTTGGCATAGAATCAGTATAATATAATGTGCCCAGGATTAGAAAGTCCCGGACTTTGATCTCCCTTTTTCAGGTGAGTGACCTTGGGGTCAGGGAGCCTTTCTCAGCTCCTGTCTACTCATCTTAAAAATGAGAAGCCAGAAAGTTTCAAGGAAATCACTGGGATGATTATTATGGCAACCCTTGGAAGCAATAGATATGATACAAGTATTATGATTTTATTTAAAGGATCCTTAAGTAGAATTTGAAGGCAAATGAACAGTTTAAACCTCATAGATAATATGAAGCTGAGGAGAATAAGAAATTGTCAGTTTGGGCCTTCACCAAAGAAAGTAATTTAATTACTTATAAAATTAGCAATGTGCATAGGTATAGGCTTGGCTTCGTGGGTTATTTAAAAACAAAATTTTTGTGTACTATGTTGTCTAGAAAATTTCTTTCTGAAGTCAAACATTGTGTGCATACATACATACCTACAATATGATATATATAATTAATGTTTTATGTATTTCATATATATATGTGTATACATATACATATATATGTATAAAATTTACTTAATTCCTTGCCTTGCCAAATTTCAACTTTTGCTCTCATAGAACCTAGCAATGAATTGATTATATTTTATATACTTATCTCTTTTTTATATGTATCTTCCTGGATTCATCATTGTAGCACCAGCATCTAATGTAGAATCTTGCATATAGGTAAATGCATTTGAAAGGAAGAAAGGAAACTAAGAAGAAAGGAAGGAAGGTAGGCAGGCAGGCAGGGAGATAGGGAGGGACAGCAGGCAAAAGAAAGACTCCAGTTCACCATGAGAGTGTTTGATTTCCCTATGTGGAATCTTCTCAGCCAATGACAGTTTTCAAATTCTACAATCACAGTGATCATCTGTCTATAGGTCTTCCTCTTACCAGCCATATAGATTTTACTCCTAAATCATGTTCTTTCCTGTGACTTTCTTCTAGTTCTTTTCTTCATCTAGCCCATAGTCTTGCTGATACATCACCTGAAACCAAGAATCCAATCTTTATCCAAAAGTCAAATAAAAATATATTGAGCAAACAAATCATAGGAAATACCATACTAACCAGCAAAATTTTAAAAACTGTTTTCCTGACTGTGAAGACTTTTCAGTAAAAATTTATCAGCCAACCCCTTAAACATGTTATCTAGTGAAAGGGGCCTCAATGATTCTCTCTTTGGAAAACCCTTCTTCCTTATCCCTCCTAACTAGATGCTGTAAGTATCTCACTCAGGGGCTATGAATTTCAGCATCTCATTTATAAAATGAGGGTAATAATTTCTACTCTAAAGGAATTAAAGGTATTTGGGGAGAAGTATAGAAATAATGTACATAAAATATTTAGCATAATACCTGGTTCATGGGACGAAATAAAAGATACTATGCAAAATGCATGCCTTTTGGTCAAATGAATATTCCAGATATGCAGTAATAGATGACTTCATAATTTAGAAGATAAATAAACTAGCTGCCAGCAATGCCTGATAACAGAGTAAGCACACAATAAATACTGATCAATTGACTGGACAGATATAGAATGCATTCTCAAAACATATGAAGTGATTAGTAAATGTCACTTGATAGTGATATACCTGTTGATCATGTTTTCACAAATGATTTGTTCCACCGGTTGGGGGAAATGAAGTAGTGACACATTTGACATTAAACATGGCCAGTTATACCATTTTTTTAAAAGTCTGCTGGGTGTGGTGGTGCACACCTGTAATCCCAATAGCTCAGAATCTGAGGCAAGAGGATCACAAGTTCAAAGCCAGCTTCAGCAGTTTAGTGAGACCCTAAGCAACTTGGTGAGATTCTATCTCTAAATAAAAAATTAAAAAGGTCTGGGGATGTGGTTCAGTTGTTAAGCACTCCTGGGTTCAATTCCATGGACCAAAAAAAAAAAAAAAGTCTGAAGATCTTAAAAACATGCTACAAGCTTGTGAAATCTAATAAAAGCAAAAGTAAAATTCTGAGAAATGTGTTGTTTTGTAAAATAGTGTAAATTCTGCAATAACATTGTAAAGCTTGAGAAAAAAAAAAGAAACAATAGAAAAGCAAGCACACACAGGCTGGAAGTTGACATAAGATCACCTTAGCATGAAGTTCTGAGGCCAAACCACTAGGCCTACTCTCAGGTGAACTCTATGGAAAGAGAAGGGCTTAATGTGACTTTTCTCTTAGAAAAAGGCTTCTCGCTCCCCAGAAAAAGAAGCTCATATTTTCTATTTGCCTTTTTAGTATATAGATCCATTTTACTACTTCCATCCTGAACACAACCTATAAAATAGTGACTCTCTGAATTCAATGGATTCCAGGAATCCTCTTTCATTCATAGAATTACTTAATGAAAACACAGCAAGGAATTCTTAAAGTGAATCCACTTCTCCCTCAGTCAATGTAACTACCTACCTTAAAAAGTATTGACAATGTTATTTTTCTTTGGTGAAGAAAAGAAAGACAGGTGTTGCCCCTGGGTGAAAGTGTGCCCCCTGTGATGACCTGCCTCGAGTCCCCCTTCACCTTGAACGTGTTGGTTTCCACTTGGCATGCTGCCTGTGCTGGCTGTGATTCTCCCCTATCATATCACAAGCTATAAGACAGCTGAGCTTAAGACCCATTCCTTAACTGGAAGCCTAAACCTTTCAGGGTTCTTTTTGTTACTCTGAAGAGGGCTGAATTACAGAAATGGGATAAAACTAATCTTATTGCACATATTGGCTGCACTCTTTTGGCTTTGTGCAGAGCCCTTTAAATCCAACCATAGGATGTCTGTGAACTGAACATCCAAACACATTTGTAAAAAGCCAGGGCTTAGGCCACCTGAAAGTATCTGATGTCTCTCTTTAGCGAGTTTGCATATTTTCTTACAAATAGAGTTACTCTTAAGTCCGTCCCCTGCACAATGAGTTCATGTGAGGACAGACATTCCTTACTCAATACTGCACCTTTCGGAGACTTCAAAGGCTATATATGCTTACCTTGCTCATAGGACTTACGGTATCAAATGTTGTTCTAAGATTGATTGTATTTATGTAAGTCCTGGATGTTAAAACCAAAATGCTTAAACCAATCTTTGGGATTTTTTTTCCTCTGAGCTACACTTATGACCTGTCATGCTGTATTGAGACACAAAAAAATCAATAGTCACATTTCGAGCTTGGAATGCATACTCCATAATGTTTTCCTGGGAGCCTCAAAGGTTTAGCTAAACTCTACTGGTGGAGTTGCAAGACTTTCGACCTCTCTCCTTTTCTTTCCTTTTCTTCCTCAACCCAGACGTGGCTTTCACATTGGACCACAGTCAAGAATGTTTGCTTTAAAAATGGTTTCCAGTTTTTCCTTTTCCAACAAAATGCTGTGCATGTGCACTCCTATTCTGATGTGTCTTTTGAGGGTTGTGGGGAAGAGTAGGGCTAAGCAATCTCTGAACTGGGGGACGACGAATCTTGGGGAAGACAGTGAAAGGAAAAGAAAACATAGAAGAGAAGAAGAAACAGGGGAGTCCCTTGCCAAAGCCTTCTCCAGAGGAGGCCCCTATGACCACCCTAGACATAAAGCAGCAGTCAATTGTCACTGCCATTGGTACTCATGCCTGTCCAGCTTGATGACTACACCACCCAAGGGAGAGCAGATAACTTGTTCCAGTTGCATCGCCCTTTGAGAAAGTTGTCACTGTGAAATATTTTAGTGGGTACTGAAGTTAAAACATTAAAAGAAATCAGGAAAATATTACATTAGAAAATGAAAAGTTTCTGGAGAACCCAAAGCATTTGTTTATAACCATGATTTTGTTTTCTGCCTTGGAACTAGAACAGAAGAAAATAACTACTAAAACTAATAACACATTTAATAATATCAGTAAAAATAACATTGGTCAAAACTTGAGTGCTTAATTTTTTCCAGCCACTGGGCTTATTTAACCCCTTATTCCTTCTATTGTAATCCTTGTATCAACTTTAGGAGATATTATCTCTATCTTATAGATAAGGAAACTACATAATTGAATAGCAAATTAAGAGCTAATTTATAGTAGCCATAGTAGTTAGACAGACAGCCACAATGACAATAGTAAACATTATTTTAAGGACTTCACATATGTTTCCTAACTTAATCCTCAATAATAAGCCAATAGGTAGGTTCCGGAATTAGAAACTCTACACATGAGGAAACTGAGGCAGAGTGAGATTCAGTACATTTTCCATCATATTCAGCAAATAAATTCTAGTGCTGGGATTTGGATCCAAGTACTGTGGCCTAAGTCACTGAACATGCTCTGCCTCCTCCCCATGAGCAAAGTACAAATAAATGTGGATTTTGTACATCAAACCCCAGATCATAAAAGCTTCTCGTTTACTCGATTGCAATGATAGAACTCAGGTGATGTTCAGATGACCATGACAATGTATTCCTGGTTGTTTAAGCCCTCTGACTGTGACATAAATGGATCAGCTTAAAGAGACTAATGCATTCTGATTTGCTTAGGACTCTCCAGCACTGATGGTCCCATGCCCCGGGAAACCCTTCAGTTCTACACAAACCAGGGCAGTGTGGAATGTGATCATTGCTCAATTGGTGCGCCTCATCCCACCCCAATGTCAGGTCCAATGAGATATTACCAAGCAGAGAATTAAGCCTCCATCAAAATATACCCTATTCTGAGGCTCCTGTCTCAACACTCAGCTACATTGTGACTTTCAGTACTGACATTAAGGAATTCACTGTGGCTAAGAAAGAAATATAAGTCGATCAATATACCATGGTTACCATTCCATTCTTCCTGATTTCCTCTCTCCCACCTTACTCTACAAAAACCAGCCCCAAGTTCATCCTGGCAAACAGGTTGGTTCCTAAACACTGCTACCTTCAAGTGCCCAGTCAAGAGTCAGCTATGGCCTCTGCCCAGAGACCCAGACAGTGGCCTTTTTATCCTTGGACAGTCTATCAGAATAACATCTCCAGTTAAGGTTTTTATGTTCCCAAGGTACTCACAAAATTTAAACATTTTTCTAGTCTTTAAGAAAACCAGACCTGGTAGCACCTGTTGGACAACAGGAAGACTTAGTGGCACATCAGCATTTGATGAGGTTTGGCAGGAAATAGGAGGAATACCAGTAGACTTTCTTAGTAAATAAATAAAGCCCTTCTGAAAAAGAGAATTGAAACAACTTTAAAACGCTATGTGAAAATCCATCTCATAAGCAAACCTGAGCTGCTCAATGTAGTCACACTTTCTTATAAGAAACATATCTTAAGTGCCTACTGTATGCTGGATGTTGAAAGGGGCAGAAATCAGTTAAGACAAAAGTGCGAATTAAAAAGTGCTAAAAGTACTTTGTTCAATGTGCCAATGTGTCAGATTGACTGACACTGAAGTGGGAACTGAGTGAGCTAAAGAGAGTAGGAGAAGAAGAGCCTTCCCTGTCATGCCAGGTTGTTACACTTGTGGGTCCTGGGAGCTTTCACGATGGAGGATAAGGAAGCGGCATCACAAGCCAGACACCAGGAGTCAGGTAAGCACGACCAGGAGCCAGCGGCCGTGGACTCGTTTATTGCTGAAGTTGCATAGCCTTTTATTTGTTTAAGAGCCAATGAAATTCCTGTACCACCTCCCACCACCCCAGCAGGACCAATCATAGTTCTCGCTGTGGACCCACATTTGCACCAATCAACACAAGTCTCTATTTCTCACAACCGTCAAGTTTCCAGCTCCTCAGTATGACCCACACCATGTGATGTGCAAAGATAAGGAGTCCAACTGAGTTTAGTGTTCTAGAAATAATAATTTCTATGGCTAGGGTATAGCATCAGAAAGAGGGCTGTGAGTAATACTGAAAAAAAAAAAAACGCTTTTAAAATTACTTTCCATTGCAGATTTTCACAGTTGTGTCAAGAATTCAGTGGGTGCACAGTTATATTAATGATGATGCTAATGAGTAATTTTCATTGTGCACCCTCTGTGTTCCAGATGCTGTGCAACAAGCTTTACAGCAATTTTTCTCTGGCTAGAATAATTAAACTATTACTAGGGAAAAAATGTGTTTTCCAGAACAAATTGTTGAGAACAGTGGCAATGTTTCATATTTTTAAAAACCTCTTTAATGTCTGACATAAATATAGTTGGTTCTAATATTTGTGGCTGCTTTAAGATATGAATTATTTCCATTGAATTTTATTTTCTTGTCCTGCATCAGACTTTTGCTGAATAACAGAAACATCATAATGAAGAAACAAATGTAATGCCTTTGTTCATGGAGCCTGCAGTCCACTGGGGAATGCAGTCCCTCAACCGTGATCATACCAAAATATCTTACTGATTCTTGCAATAGCGACCTCTAAGAAGAAAAAGTCCAGGATGTGATGGAAGTACCTAACCAGAGCAATGATCTAGGACAAGGAAGTGGGGATTGGGTGATTTGTAGATGTAATCACAGTTCATCTTGAGAAAAAAGAAAAAGCACATCTTCACATCTCCATTTAAAATGTTCATCTTTTAAAACATAAAATTATTATTAGTAAACTCATACTGAAGCTATCACCTAACAGATGGAAGCTTTGGATTCAAAGCAGATTTTTGTCTTTCTATCAACTAGCAATTAGAAATTGAGAAAGCATTTTCTTAAACCATGATGTGTCAAGGATTTGCAGTTTTTAAAGCAAAATTGTCAGGGTGCAAAATTTACAGGCTGAACTATTTTTTTGTTCCTGCCTTTAATATTTATGTCCCCAAGAGCTGTTTAGCATTTTCCTCATGTTGGTTATTGTAGTTATGGGAGAAAATCGAAAATAGCACATATGTTTACCTTTATAAATTTATATTAGAATCTTTCAAGAGGACCTAACTTTATTAACATATTCAAGGCACTGGATAGTCTGATTTCTTAACAACAATAATGACAATAACAAGATTGGGATTCTGGAAAGGTCTAGACAACCCTCCTGCATTCTGAACCAGGTTTAGAGATAAATGAGAGGACCTGTAATGCTACACTAGATAGTTCAATGCAAACAGGCAGGTCAAAATGAGACTCCCACATCACCACTCATATTTAGACTTTCAAAGTATCACTGTAACCCTGCTGACCACATCTCTACAACCCTGAAGACCCCAGCCTGCCTCTGTGGGGCAACAAGCAGAGCAGAATGAGGGTGTCCTGGGGAGAGGCAGACCCTGAGAAGTGAAGTGGAATCTAAGCCCGGCAAACCCTGGTACCTTTTATCTTTTCTCATCAATGAGTACCTTCCCTCTCCCCCTGTCCCTTCTTCTGTGGGAAGGGACTAGTGAACAATGAGAGAAAAGACTGAGGAAGAACTTAGGAAAAGGGAGAAAACATTTGCCTTCTCCAGGTAAGATGGAATTTGAAATCAGGGTCCAGGAATAAAGAGGAGTAGTTTCTCTTCTATGTTTCCTTCATTGTTTGTCTCTCTTGTGGCTAACACCACCAGAAGCAAAGGAATACAAGAGAATTTCTCCAGAAAACCTCATTCTTTTACTTCCCCTCTTCACTTTCAATCAATGCATTCACTTGGTCTGGCTTAAAAAACTGATATATTGTACAGAATCTCTATAGATTTTCAGTCTTTTCCAAAACCAACCCTAAAGAAGATTTTTTTTTAAATGAAGAATTCAATGTGATAACAGGAAAAAAGCCCTTTGTAATCAGATATCTCTCCTTTTCCCAAAGTAGTCACCAAACTGGTACAGCCGTTGCCAAGTAACCTAATTTTTCTAAGACACAATTTCCTCATCGATATGATTGGGATGGAAGGTAGTCAAAGTATTATTAGATTTAAATCAAAACCAATGAGAGAAGACATATACAAAAACTACTCAAATGAATCATTATTCAAATAACTATTGAATTATTGAATTGTTTCTTTTTGAGTACAACTTTATTTGAAGGTGGGTAGGAAGTACAATATTACCAATCAAGAGTACAGAATGTACAATCAGAAAAGTGAGAAATTATACTCCATTTAGATATGATTTATCAAAATGCATAAATGCACTCTACTGTCATGTATAACTAATTAGAACAAATAAAAAAAATAATTTTTTAAAAATGCACTTTATTCAGTTTTTCAGAATTTTTAATAAAGTTCCTAGGGTTGAGTACTTCTTAACAATTTTCCTAAATCTCTCTGTGTCTCCTTCTCCCTTCACCTCCTTTTTTCTTTCTTTGTAGGGATGTATGTGTGTGTGTGTGTGTGTGTGTGTGTGTGAGAGAGAGAGAAAGAGAGAGAGAGAGAGAGAGGTGGACATAATTTTAAAACTCCCTTGAGAGTAGACTCTTTGGGGTCATTTATTTATGTGAAAATATTTTATTGTTTTATTTACAAAATGCCTAATTAAAGTCTGACTCATAATTCAGCCTTAAACATCAATTTTAAAAATTGTACTTGAAGTTTAGGTCTGACCTAAATTACTAATAGCTCTCTAAATTGAAGTCTTTTTACAATCCAGCCCTGATTTATTATACTCCAGATATCCCTACAAGGGAGACACATAATTTACAAAGTAAAATAAACTCAAGTCTGAGATTCTCAGATAATTACTGCATTTAATAAATATCATAATTTCCAAATACACACAGAGACCAAATAAAGTGTTCTTCACTGTTTTAGACTTAATTTTTTGTGGTTTTAAATTGTGTGGTTTTTAAAAAATGTAATCGTGTCTTCTTTAATACACTACCAGTTTATCACAACTTTCTTAAAGTTCTAAATGTAATTTGCGCCAACCTCATTTCCCTTTTTCTTTTTTCCTTTTCCCCTCACTGGTTTTCACTCTTAGCATATATATTTTTCTCAAGCAAATTTTGGCAAGAATATTTAAAATACTAAGAAAAAAATGCTAAGACTATGAAGATACAAGTCAGTTTAGGTCTAGGAGTGAGGGGAAAGGAGGATTTTTTCCCTCCATTTATCTTAAATAAATACTTTGTTTTGGTTTGTATTTACAAAGAAACCAATGAGTTTATCCCACTTATGTATTTATAGTGAGCTCATCCTCAGGAGGAAAAAAGTGCTTATATTTTAATTTTAATTATTCATCTGTAAAGTTCAACATACCATTGATTCATCTACATTATATCTGTACAGATTAAGTAAAATTGCTCCCAGCAGAAAAAGTTTCACTGGTGCACCATTCGGAATGATGGTAAGATGTAGTCTGAAGCTCTGTTGTGAAGGGAATTCTGCTTTTGTGTCTACTTACAAAATATTTCTATTGCAATTGCCAAGATAATTGCTTTTCAGCATATGTAGCACCAATTAGTGCATCCAATATGGTCATACTGCTCTGCAGCAGCCCTTCCCATGCTCTTCCATTCCCATATCAGAGCGAGGCAGATGTTTCCAGATTCTTGGTATGCATCACAGCTGTTAGGCAGAACCAGAAAATAGCTAATCTGGATATTTTGGCCCCTTAATTTATCTTTTGTTATCCTTGGTATGATCCTTATACACTTTAGGCAAAAGCTTAGTCAAATTCCTTAGGATTTTTTTTTTGTATGTTTGCTTGTTTTAATTAATGTCCTAAAAACCCCGTTTGTAACATCCAACTCTCACATATGTTTGTGAAGAGGTTGATCATAGAAGTTCAAGAATCTAGTGCACTGATATCACCTGGTAAATACTGAAGTGGAGTAGCCTGGTTGCTTATGTAAATATATTCAATCACACATTACAGTGCTCATAGAGAAAAAAAAGGTTCATTGATTTTCTCCAATGTCTGCAGGATGAGCTTATGGTTCTGAGGAAGCACAAAATAGAATACAGGGATATGATGTCCCTGTGATCTCATAGATCCCAAATGCCTGAGCATGAGCATCTTGCTGTGGTGTGATCTTCACTTTCAAACAAGCAGTAAATGTCTTTCCTGTGGTATGATCCTTAAGTGCATTTCATGCAAGCCAGCTGGAGGGAAAATTGTATTAGACTTAAAGAAAGACAGCACTATACTGTATGTAAAGGTCATTTTCAAGGGCATTATTCATTCTATTTTATTTTTGTCTTAATCCCTGACTTTAAAATTGATCCCAAGTGAGATGCCATTATTAAGCTTATAGATTAGTAGTCTGAACCATAATTCAGTTTGGTGCAATGTACAATTTAATAATATAGATAGAAAAAAATTCTAGTGTGAGTGGGAAAAGGATCCTGGTTGTTATCATTAAGGTGCCAGCAAATATTTCAGTTGACATTTCATAGCTAGATGAAGATGTTGAAAACCTTCACTAAATCAGCACCAGTCTCCAGTGCAAAGCTAGGGCTCACTGGGGTCTGAATCAAGGGCATTTTGGATTTTGATTTAGACAAAGTGCTAAAAATCAGTGAACACTTAATAAATTCTATGACTACTTATAGAAATTGAGTTTTAAGTTAATAAAAACAATGTCATCTGATTGAACAAAATATGCAAGCATCCTCTTATTTTCTTTTTTGTTGAAGCAAATGAGTATGTTACATTCTTTTCTCAGTTGCTCTCGCACCATCATTATTCACCATTAACCATTTCCTCCTCCAAGAATCCGTTTTTGGCTTCTTTATCACCATAACTTCCTAGGATCTTCATGTTTCTCTTTCTCAATCTTCCCATGGTCTTCTTGTCATCTTGTAAACACATGGGTTACATCCTGCAGAGGACATTTTAATTCCTTCAGTGTCAACACGGAG
>JAJEJO010053909.1:0-66728 GCA_020662805.1 Glaucomys volans
TCTAGGTTTATGGATCTCATTTCTATTCATTTGCCATATTTTTTCGTCTGCTGATCTAATAGGATTATTAAACTTTATATGTCCAAAAAAAAAAAAAAAAAGATAGTGCACCACGATCAAGTGGGTTTCATCCCAGGGATGCAAGGTTGGTTCAACATCCGGAAATCAATCAATGTAATTCACCACATCAACAGACTTAAAGTCAAGAACCATATGATTATTTCAATAGATGCAGAGAAAGCATTTGATAAAATACAGCACCCCTTCATGCTCAGAACACTAGAAAAAATAGGCATAGTGGGGACATTCCTTAACATTGTAAAGGCTATCTATGCTAAGCCCACAGCTAACATCATTCTAAATGGAGAAAAATTGAAAGCATTCCCCCTGAGAACTGGAACAAGGCAGGGATGCCCTCTTTCACCACTACTATTCAACATCGTTCTTGAAATTCTAGCCAGAGCAATTAGACAGACCAAAGAAATTAGAGGAATACGAATAGGAAAAGAAGAGCTCAAACTATCCCTATTTGCTGATGACATGATTCTCTATTTAGAAGACCCCAAGAATTCCACCAGAAAACTTCTGGAACTCATAAATGAATTCAGTAAAGTAGCAGGATATAAAATTAATGCTCATAAATCCAATGCATTTTTATTTGTAAGTGATGCATCCTCTGAGAGAGAAATTAGGAAAACTACCACATTCACAATAACCTCAATACTTGGGAATCAATCTAACAAAAGATGTGAAAGACCTCTACAATGAGAACTACAGAACACTAAAGAAAGAAGTTAAAGAGAATCTGAGAAAATGGAAAGATCTCCCATGTTCTTGGATAGGCAGAATTAATATTGTCAAAATGGCCATACTTCTAAAAGTGCTATACAAATTCAATGCAATTCCAATTAAAATCCCAATGACGGACCTTATAGAAATAGAGCAAGCAATCATGAAATTCATTTGGAGGAATAAGAGACCCAGAATAGCTAAAGCAATCCTTAGCAAGAAGAGCGAAGCAGGGGGTATCACAATACCAGATCTTTAACTATACTACAGAGCAATAGTAATGAAAACAGCTTGGTATTGGCACCAAAATAGACAGGTAGATCAATGGTATAGAATAGAGCACACAGAGACAAACCCACATAAATACAGGTATCTCATACTTGACAAAGGAGCCAAAAACATACAGTGGAGAAAAGACAGCCTCTTCAACAAATGGTGCTGGGAAAATTGGAAATCCATATGCAGCAAAATGAAACTAAATCCATATCTCTCACCCTGTACAAAACTCAACTCAAAGTGGATCAAGGACCTAGAAATTAGACCAGAGACTCTGCACCTAATAGAAGAGAAAATAGGTCCAAATCTTCATCACGTTGGCCTAGGAACAGATTTCCTTAACATGACTCCCAAAGCGCAAGAAATAAAAGCACGAATCAATGATTGGGATAGAGTCAAACTAAAAAGCTTTTTCTCAGCAAAGGAAACAATCAGCAATGTGAAGAGAGAGCCTTCAGAGTGGGAGAAAATCTTTGCTACACACACTTCAGATAGAGCACTAATCTCCAGAATCTACAAAGTACTCAAAAATCTTTACACCAAGAACACTAATAACCCAATCAATAAATGGGCCAAGGAAATGAACAGACACTTTCCAGAGGAAGATCTACAAGCAATCAACAGATTTATGAAAAAATGTTCAACATCCCTTGTTATAAGAGAAATGCAAATCAAAACCACCTTAAGATTTCATCTTACCCCAATTAGAATGTCTTTTATTAAGAATACAGGCAACAACAGGTGTTGGCGAGGATGTGGGGAAAAGGGTACACTCATACATTGCTGGTGGGAGTGCAAGATGGTGCAGCCACTCTGGAGAGCAGTGTGGAGATTCCTTAGAAAACTTGGAATGGATCCACCATTTGACCCAGCTATCCCACTCCTTGGCCTATACCCAAAGGACTTAAAATCATATTACTACAGTGATGAAGCCACATCAGTGTTCATAGTTGCTCAATTCACAATAGCTAGATTGTGGAACCAACCTAGATGCCCTTCAATAGATGAATGGCTAAAGAAACTGTGGTATATATACACAATGGAATATTACTCAGCCATAAAGAAGAATAAAATTATGGCATTTGTAGGTAAATGGATGATGTTGGAGACTGTTATGCTAAGTGAGATCAGCCAATCCCAAAAATCCAAAGGCCGAATGGTCTCTCTGATAAACGAATGATGATGCATAATGCGGGGGGGGGGGTGGGCAAGAATGGAGGAAGGATAGATAGCATAGAGGGAAGGGAGGGGTGGGGTCGGGGGGTCAGGGGGTAAGAATATTAACAGAATGTGTGACAGACATCATTGCCCTGTGTACATGTATGAATGCACAGATGGTGTGATTCTACTTTGTGTACAACCAGAGAAACAATAGCTGTAAATAATAATAATAATAATAATAATAATAATAATAATAATAATTTAAAAAAAGATCTTGATGAAAAGTTAAAGAATTCTTTCTGTTGGAGTTCAAAAGATTCTCAGTTTCTCTTATCAGCAGTTTTAGGTGGGATCATCTGGAGTGTGATACTCCACCCTCTGGATTGCTGGAGTGAGAGAGGTAATCCTGTAGTTGAAATTCCTGGAGGCAGGATTTAGGCTCAGGTGGGCTCCAGGCTCTTTGCTGAATGCCAATTGGTCTACAGATTTTAAATCAGTGCACCTCCAGTACCCAGTACTTGCTGGTCCACACTGGAAGACTTAACCCCAGGGACCTCCCCTGGGTTCCACTTGTGTGGTGGGGGTCCTTGTTCTTAGCCCCCCACATCACTTTGAGACCCCATGTTTTTTGGTCCAAGGTTCATCTCCCAATAATCTCCCTGACCCTGCCCTTCTCAGTTCCTGGCCAGAGGTGTCTCTCCTAGCTGGTCCTGCAAGCAATCAGACTGGAGGGAGATGGGTAGAGCCAGGTGGGTTTCCATGACCAGCTGTCCCCTGTGTAATTCTCTCTCCACATTTGATTTTATCCTGGTCACTTAAGCACACTCTATGTCATGCAGTGTGTGTTTGCTGGGCCTGTGTTGAGCCAGACTCAGGTTTGCCAGGAATCAGCCCACTCAGCTACCAGCCCCTCATACCGCAGCTGCAAGATGGTTCCTTCTTTTGTCCTCCACAAGTCACCTAGAGAGATGGTGACCTCCTTCCCTGCATACTGGATATTGTGCAGTGCATATTTCAGGTTTGCTGGGCAATGTCCTTGATCTCTAAACACTGCATACCCAGACACACTTTGGGCCTCCCAAAAATGCAGGTTCCTTTGATTCCCTTATCCCTCCACTGTGCTCACAGAGGCACCACTCTCTGGTGCTTCCTGCCCGGCCACAGCAAAAGGTGTGCCACTGGGGATTTCTTCCTTAATTTATTTATTATATCCGACCTCTTGAGTCCCCAGTCTGCTTTGATTGTTCAGTTTTAAATTTCAGTAAATTTCCCCCCTTTTTTTGTTCACCCACCCTGCTTAGAAGTTGCCTGTCTGCTTTCTTGGTTTCACTCTATAGAGCAACCAGGAAAGCCACCTCTTCTTCTTACTCTCTTATCTTGAAAAAAACCAACCTTGATACCTGCCTGCCTTTGTTTATATCTGTGAGTATCCAATGAATATGAAAATGCTTTGAGGAAAATAAAGCTCTGCAAAGAGAACATTCTGATGTTTGGTTGGGCTGAGCATGGGTCATCAGATTTCCTGCTCTCTTTGTTTTGTTAGGGCACTAAGGATTGAACCTAGGGGCACTTTACCACTGAGCTACACTTCCAGCCTTTTCTATTTTGAGACATGGTCTTGCTATGTTGGCCAGGCTAGCCTCAAACTTATACTCCTCCTGCCTCAGACTGCCAAGTGGCTGGAATTTCAAGCATGAACCACTGTGCCTGGTTTCCACTCTCTTTTATTTAGAAAAATAGATTGATTGATGCTGGGGATTGAATTTAGGGCCTAGAACATGCTAGGCAAGTGCTCTACCATTGGACCACATCCCCAGTCCTCCCACTCCCTTTTAAGATGTTAAACTATCAGAAGCAAACCAGCAAGGGACATTGAAATGTTAAATGTGTGCACAGTTTGATCTCAGCTCTGCTCTGTTGACCCTTGGGGCACAATGGATGGGAAAGCTTGGGCTCAAATGCTGGAGGTGGAGATAATAAAACTGCAGGTCTAGGCCTGTCTGGCATGAGAAATGGAAGGAATGACTAGGGGCAAATATGGAACCCAACTCCCCATAACATGAAGGAAGGACAACCAGACCACACAGTGTGGCTAGGATGTGGGTGGAGAAGGCTGCCATTCCAACTGTGCCCTACCCTTTCCCTATTTCATGAATAATCAATGGAAGGAAAACCAGACAGAAGCCGACCTTCTACCAGCTTCAAGAACTGTGCTCTCCTCATTCCCACCTCTCTTTCTTGGGAGTCTCTGACCATGTTCAAATCCCACCTATTCTGCTTCAAGACAAGCTCACAGAAAGCATTTGCATGAAAGTCCACTTTAATGATCCATATTTGGGTCATCCAAGAACTGTCCCTCTGCAGGGCAATGGTGAGGGCACTGAGGAAGGAAAGCTTCATATGAGGTTTCAATCAGCCACAAGGTTGTGGCCTGCAGTGGGAAGTGGCCCAGAGTATTCCTGAAAGAGAAGAAACAGCGATTGGAGTCAGGATCTGGAGTGTTAGTCCCTCTTTCATGTCTTCCTTTTCCAAATGCTTCAATAAAAGTTTATTTAAGTAAGCCTTCTATGCAGTGACTCAGCCCACTGACAGCCTGATCCTTTGGCTCCCACATACAGTTCCTCTTCCTGCTGTGATTTTCCCTTAGGTTGGGGGCTGGAGAAGAATGGCAGCACTTTGTTTGCATTCTCAGAAGCACCACGGCAACCAATTCCCCACAGGTAGGTCCCTGTCACTTAGTCCTGATTATGTTGCCTTAGCAACCAATCCAGGTTTAGGAAGCCCAGCTGCCACTTTATGGGAGTAGGAGCCAGTTTCCTAGGAGAACATGAGGGCTTGGACCCCATGAAGAGTGGAAGGCCTCTAGATGAAGGGTGTGGCCAGTGGGGGGATGGTGCTTGGATCCACTGTCACCACCCAAATCCAAGCTACCTCCATCTCCCTGGACCAGGAGGGATGGTCTTTCCATTTTCATTCTTGCTCTTTTCACCATTGATTCCCCAACATCACTAGAGTGGCCTTTTAAAATGGTATGTAATGTTACAAACATTCCTTTCCTTAAAATATCCTGGTTAACTTTCTACTGCACTTAGAATAAATCCAAATCTTTCACTGTGATTTGTGAGCTCCCCTGTGATCAGTCCTGGGCCTACTTTTCCACGTGCATCTTATGCCAGTGACTTTTCTGTCTGTTACTCTGATACACCTTAGTGTTCTAGTCATAGGGCATGTGTGGTTGCAATGCTCTCTGCCTGGGATGCCGTTGCTTTATATCTTCTTTTGGCTGTCACCTTCTGATAGTTTAGGTCTTAGTCCAAAGAAAGCAAAGTGGAAGTTTCTGATGTTTGGAACAGCCCCACCCCCACTGCAGTCCTTGAGAGGAAAAACAGGATCTATGTAGGGAAAAGAGCTAGAAATCAGGAAACTTGGGTCAGTCTTAGCTCTGCCATGAACAACTATGCAATCTTGACTAAGTCTCATAGGGCCCCAATATCTCATGAAGATAGGTGGAATAATAGATGGGTGGTTTCCAATATAGATTCTGAAGAGTTCAAAGATCTCAAGGAGATATCTCTGAGCCTTACCCAGGTGACTTGCCCAGGTCACAGAATAGAGCAAGACAGGGACTGAATGTGAGGCCTCAGGGCTGTGTCTCCCACTTATCCAAAGGAATTTTACTATCACTTGCTATATGCAAAAGAGTGTATGGTAAAAGGAGGACCCTCTTTTCTAATATTGGGAACTCTGAAGTTTTCAATGCCTGTTCTGAATTCAATGCCCATGTGGGTCAAGGTGGCTCATGCCTATAATTCCTGCAACTTAGGAGGCTACGGTAGGAGGATTGCTAAGTTCAAGACCAACCTCAACAACTTAGTGAGACTGTCAATAACTTAGCAAGACCCTGTCTCAAAATTTAAAAATAGTAAAGAAGGACTCAGGATGTTGCTCAGTAGTAAGATATCTCTAGGCTCAATGCCCAGAACCACCACCACCAACAAAAAACAACAACAACAACAACAACTAACTGAATGCTGATGCATGATCTTGTAGTTCATCTCCCCCTCAGAAGTTCTTAGCACCTGCACCATGTCCCATCCCTCACCTCTTGTATGGATGCCTTATAGGTAGTCCATGAGAGATACAGGAAAACAGGATTACCCTTTCTCAGGGAAAGGAAAAAAAATTTTTTTCTTCACTTTATTTGTTATCACCCCAAACACCCATTGCCTCTTCCGTACCTGCTAATCTCATTTAAACAGGTCCTTGATGATTCCAACTTCCCTAGAAAAAAATTTGTCCCTCACCTTGATGTGGTTGGTCACCTCTTGTTTCAGGGTCTTTGAAACCACTTTGGAAGTAAAGCACTGATCCCTGTTCACCTTGGACACTGGGCTCTATAGGAGGGAAGGAAGGAGTCAGAAAGGAGGCAGAAAAGGATGAGAGGGTCCCAGAGGGAAAGTGATGGGTACAAAGTCAGGGATTCATAATTCCTGGATGCATGAATCTCACCTTGGGAAATAAGAGCTGAAGCTTTTCCTCTTGCTTGCCCCTAGAAGACACAGAGATGACAGTGGGGCCTAGGCTTGTTAATTCACCTATCCCTTTTTGCAGGTACAGCTAATGTATTGTGGAATTATTTCCTGCTAGTCCCAAAAAGGACCTCTGAAGCATTCTCCGCATAGTGCTCCTAGTAGCTCCTATTTGCAATTTTAGTACCTGTTCCTTCCCTGCTCTGTGTCTGCCAGAGAGCATGGGTCAACCACAGGTCTCACACACCTCATCCCAGTAGTTTTAGTGGGAAAAATTGCCTTTCCATCCTTCAAGCATGGATCTTGGGGGCGAAGTAGGCTGATGTGCTCCATCTTTTGGGTCATCACATCCTGGGGGGTGTCATCCTTCCATAACAAACCTGCAGGGTGAAAGGATGGAGTGAGTTGCCATCTGTAACACTGACAGTGATCCTGGTGAGGATCCCATATGTACTCAAGTACATATGGAAGCTGGGCACAGTGGTGCATGCCTGTAATCCCAGCGACTTGAGAGGCTGAGGCAGGAGGATCGAGAGTTCAAAGCCAGCCTAAGCAACTCAGTGAGATCTGTCTCTAAATAAAATACAAAATAGGCTGGGGGTGTGGCTCAGTGGTGGAGTGCCCCTGGGTTCAATCCCTAGTACCAAAAAAAAAAAAAAAAAAAAAACACCAAAAAACAAACAAACAAAAAAGTACATATGGGATCACATTTTGTGGAGAGAATTAAATAAGATGGTATATAAAAGTAGTTTAGCTTAATGGCTGGCATGTAATATTCAATTAAAATTCTGATTATAATTTTTTTGCTGATTCATTTGATGCTATGGTGAGGATTAAGTGAAGTTAAGAATGTAAAGAGTACTTAGAATACTCAGAGGCAGTGACTCTCGTTTTAGTATGCATCAAAGTATCTTTCAAGGCTTATTAAAACTCAGATTGCTGTTCCCAAAATTCAGAGTTTCTGATTCAGTAGGTCTGGGGTGGAAATCAAGAATTAATTTTTCTGACAAGTTCCCTGTTGATGCATATGTTGCTGGTCTGGGGTGTATTTTGAAAACTATGCAGTATAAGTATAGTAGGCATTAGCAGTAGTAATATGAACGTAAGGCAGACTTTCTTTCTTTCTCCTCCCCCATTCACAAAAGCCAGCTCTAAGAAAGGGTCAGCATCTGTCTCCAGTGGACTTTCCACTCCCTTTCATCCCTCTACTCCGTTTGTCAGATACTTTCCCCTGCTTTCTACACAGAGGTTGAGGTATGTGTATGTGCTCCTGGCTGAGAACTTAAGGAGTTCTGGCTCAGGAAAAACTCAAATTGTGCCAGGGGCCTGAGTCCCCAGGAATTTGATCAAGGCCTCTTCCAGAGCTTTCTTCTAGCAGCTTCTGCTGGGGTCCTCCAGAGTATTCAAGTGCAGGCAGTCCATCCATCTAGATCCATCCCCACTCCAGTTTCAAGTAGAGACATTTGACAGAGAGAAACTGTCCTCAGGTCAGATAGCTCCTCCATGCTTACCCCATATCTGACCAGGCCACAACCTTTGCTCTTCAGCTTTTACTTACCTTGAGGTACAATTTGGTGGAGTACAACTTGTAAGTGCCGAAATACTGAAGAAGTCAATCCTTGGAGGGGCCAGAGCTGCCCTGTTCCTACTTGGTCCTTACCATCTAAGGGAAAAATAGTGGTATCAGTAAGCAGCCCAAGCTTTGCAAATCCTAGTGGAAAAGAAACATCTAGCTTTCTTTCACTGTCATTTCTGAACCAGGCTCTTCCTCCACCCCTTCAGGTTCTCTTTTTTCCATTTTCCTTTTCCCTCATCACCACCTGCCCTGTTCTTCAGTCCCTGGGCCTCATTCACCCTTGATGTCAACTTCTAGGTAAGAACCAAGCTTATAAGCAAAGACTAACCTGTGGAGTTTCAGGTGAGGAGAGGCTCAGAAAGCTACCATATGGGATGCATAATCAGATGGATGGTGGATTATAGGGAAGAAGGTGAGCTCCATCTTAGGGAAGCTTTAGAGGCCAGGAGGGTTAGGGGGAAGACTTGGAATTTTTAGAGAAAGTACCATCTTCCTCAGTATCTTCAGGGAACTGGATCCAGGACCACCAACTTTATACCAAAATCCACAGATGTTCAAGTCCCTTATAGAAAATGGCTTAGCATTTGCATATTACCTATGAACATTCTCCTGCATATTTTAAATCATCTCAATTACTTATAATACCTAACAAAATGTAAATCATTGTTTTACTGTATTGTTTGGGGAATAGCAAGAAAACCTGTATATGTTCAGTACAGACACATTTTTCCTGAATATTTTTTACTTACAATTGATTGGATTAGAGGATGCAGAGCTTCCTCATGTAGAACCCATAGACACAGAGGGCCATCTATATTGGTATGTAGAGGATTTGAGAGCATGGATACTTCTATTGAAAGCTACAGTTCACCCAATTGTGCATAAGGGAAGGGTAGGTGTGAAGGAGGATATCCCCTAATGCCAAACACACTTTTCTGATTACAGATAGATGGGATAGGGCTGAAGGGGAAGTCCTGGGAGGCGGTGGATTACTGGGGATTGAACTCAGAGGCACATTACTGCTGAGCTATACACCCAGCCTGTTTGTTTGTTTATTCATTTATTTAAAGATAGGATCTCACTAAATTGCAGATGTTGGCCTCCAACTTGCAATCCTCCTGCCTCAGTCTCCTGAGTCGCTGGTAATTACAGGTGTCCCTACTGGGTCCGACATTTTCCTTCCCTCCCTCCCTCCTCCCTCTCTCTTTCTTTCCTTCCTTTTTTAAATTTATAGTGGAATTATCATGAATCATTATACGCATGTCTTAGAAAAGGGGATTCTCCCCAATCAAATGGAGTCGTAATAACAATTTCCTGGCCTCAGGAAGGAGTGAAACCTCCAGAACCCCATTGTGAAGGGAAAGAGCCTCAGGAAGGGGAGATAATTCTCTGAGGCTGAGATCCTAGAGCGGTGACAGGAACACGCCCCTCCGGGAACCCAGCAAGCGCTGTCCGTGGTGCTGAGAGGTGGCGAAGCCTGATGTGGAGGCGGAGCTGGGGCTTGGCGGTCCTTTCCCCACTATCCTTCCTCTCATCCGCACCAGGCCTCCTCCCACAGTTCTTTGCGAGTCTTCTGCATTGGCCTCTAAACCTAAGGATCAGGCAGGGAGAGTGGGCGCCGAACTAGGAGTTTGCGCTCTCTCCCCCTCGTGGTCTCTGCATTTTCGAGTCTGCGCAGTCCGTCTCCGACCGGGTGAGTCAGCGCTGCGTGTACCCCCGAAGGCGCAGAGCAGAGTGGGAGGAAGAAGGATGGGTTCCTCCCCCGCCATCCTGATTTACCCCGGCCTCACCTTTCCCTCATTGGAAATCGGATCACAGTCCTAGACTGTGGGTCTACACTAAGCCTTGGTTTGTCTGTCGACCTACCCTTCTCCCTGGAGACAGGACCCCATACCCGGAGACCAGCCCTGCTGGTCCCTCGCTAATACCTAACCCAGGTCATCTCTTTGCCCGTCCCTCAGCGAGTCTGGCTTCTCCTATAGCCGCCCTTTCTCCCATTTGTCTTCTTGACCTCTGCCCCAATCCCCCAGTCTTCCCTGGAGCCGGCTCCCCTTAGGTCCAGACATCACATGCCAAGCCCCATCCCAAGTTTACCCCTTTCTGCGATGCGCTCTATATACATTTCTCTCTTCTCAGGCCCCCGAACACATTATTTTCCTCCTGAGTTTCCTAGCCTTGAGGCCTCCTGACCCTCTTCTCTCAGAATTGCTCTGGCCCTGCCCGCACCCCCCAGGTCTTCTCCTGACCGTGGCCACTAATGTCGCTGCAGCCCCCTGGACAGCTGTTCAACAGCAGGAAGCAGACGAGCAGCCGGAGCCCCCCGGAGCCCCCAGGCAACAGCCGGCGCAGCATGTTCTCGGGATCTGCGCGCTCACTCCCCCGCCTAAGTCGTAGTGAAAGTGGAGACTGCAGCCAGAGGGACAGTGCGGGGCTGTCTATTGCTTTCCACCGGTTAGAGACGCGGGATCTGCATAGCCCTCCTCTGCACCTCGGCCAATCGCTAGCGGGCCCTGCCCTTGAGGACGCCTACCCAATTTCTCCTTCCCCTTTCCGCCGCCCTCCACCGCGCACATTTTGGAATTTCCAGTCCCGATTTTTTTTTTCTTTTCAATTTAAATTCTTTTGTTGTTGTAGATGGATACAATAACTTTTTTATTTTATTTTTTATTCAATGCTTAGGATCAAACCCACTGCCTCACACATGCTAGGCAAGTGCTCTACCATTGAGCCACAACCCCAGCTGCCCCCACCCTGCCCAGCTCCTTTTTGCGTAAGCCAGATCTAAAGGACCACTGCCGGTGTTCCCAGTCCACCAAAGGTTAGAAAAACCGATCGCATGTAAGATGTGGGTGGGAAACTGTACTTACCTCATGCGTTTGTTGTGAGAGATAAATATGAACCGAGAACAGTAGACCCTCAATGAATTCAGTTTATTTTTATCCTTGACCGTTATTTTATTCCTAACCACTTGAAAACTTTTAGCAATCAAATGGGTCCGACCTGCAAAATTTATTGCACATCCATCCACTTTTTTTCCCACATCCTCTGCCATTCCCCTGGTCCAAACCACTGTATTCTTTTATAGAGGTCTTGCAATAACTAACTGGCCAACCGATCTCTTGCTTACAATGTATATTTGTAGGATAGATGTGAGCTTTCTAAACCATAGACTGACATTTCAATATAATTTTTTGTGGTACACTGGACGTTTTGGGTTGACATTATTAATGTCCTGAATTACATTATCTATCTTGAAGTGTCGTTTGTTCTGGCAGGCAAATAAATTTTTTATAGAAAGCCTTCATCCTACAGCCAGTTAAGACAGGAGTATTTCAGTTCTGTTTTTAATCCTCAGCTGTATCCTTTAGTTCTGGGATGTGGTAATTACACCTTAGGTGTGGTATTTTCAGAATTTTAGTGGAAACCCAAAGGTGTTTACCAATGCCCTCTAATTTTATGGGTTCTGAACTTCAGACTTGGACTCCCTAATACTGTGGCAGCTGACAAAATCCCTATTTAACTCTCTGGCTTTCATGTTAGGTTCCTTGAAATCTCACCCTGTACACGTGCCATTTAGAAGATGGATAAGGATTTTAGGAGAATTTGCATGTGAATTTTGGAGCCCCTCTCTGTAGATCAGTCATTTTCCAGATTTCTTCCTCAATTTTAAGGTGCTGTGGCATCTCTGCTTCTCAGCCAGTGAGATGCCACTTCTGAGTTCTGTTTCTCTACATACTGCAGTGAATTGTGAAGTGTCTTTAGGAGGAAATCCTGTTAAATATGGGCTTCATCTCATGAGGCTTCCCTTCTTCAAGGATTAAAATCCCTCTCATTTTTCTTGTGTTTGTCTGGTCTCTTTGCCTCTATACAGTTATTTTTATTTTTATATTTTGTCTGAGGTATAAATTCAATGTTAATACAGGATCTGACACAAGGTGTTTTGCCATGCTACAAACAGGAAGTTTATCTGGTTATCAATGATTGTGTGCTGCACATATTATTTTTATTTTTTATTAGAGCATTATACTTATACATAGTAGTTGGGTTCACTTTGGCAAAATCACACATGCATGGAATTTGATTTCTATCTCCATTCCTGCCCACTTTCCTTCTCCTCCTCCCTCCCCATAGTTTTTTTAAAAAATTTTATTTGTTCTTTTTAGTTATACATGGCAATAGAATGTATTTCAACACATCATACATACAGGGAGTATAACTCTCCATTCTTGTGGTTGTATATGATGTGTATTTATATATGAACATAGGAAAGTTACGCCTGATACATTTTATTGTTCCCTCCCCATATTGTCCTTCCTCTACTGATCTTCCCTTCACTTGTTTATTTATTTACTTACTAGTTTATTTATTTTAAAATTTTTTGGTTTTTTAAAGTTGTAGATGGACACAATACCTTTATTTTATTTATTTATGTGGTGCTGAGGGTCAAACCCAGTGCCTCATGCATGCAAGGTAAGCGCTCTATCACCGAGCTACAACACTAGCCCCTATTTATTTATTTTTGATTGATACTTCCTATATACCCATAAAGGGGGAATTCCCTTTGGCATATTTATATACGCATATGATGTGATTTGTTAAATTCATTCTATATTTCCTCCTCTTTCTGGTCCTTTCTTCCTCACTCTTGATATCTTGCTTCCAGTCTACTGATTTTCCTTATATACTTATCCTATCCAATTCCTCAACCCTCTCCTTTCTTTCCTTTCTTTTGCTCTAGCTTCCACATATGAGAGAAAATGTTCAATCCTTGATTTCTTTTTTATTTTTATTTTCTTTTTGGTACCAGGCATTGAACCCAGTGGCACTGAACCACTGAACCATAACTCCAGACCATTTAATTTTTTATTTTGAGACAGAGTCTCCCTAAATTGTGCAGGGCCTTGCTAAGTTGATGAGACTGACTTTGAACTTGCAATCCTCTGGTCTCAGCTTCCCAAGCCACTGGGATTAGAGGTTCAATTGAACTGGCTTAATCCTTTTTTTTCTGAGTCTGTTTATTTCACTTAACATTATGGTTTCTATTTCAATCCATTTACCAACAAATACCATTATTTCATTCTGCTTTATGGCTGAGTAAAACTCCATTGTGTATATAAACCACGTTTTCTCAATCCATTCATCTATTGATGGACATCTGGGCTGATTCCATAATTTGGCATTTGTGAATTGTGCTACTATAAACACTGAAGTGGCTGTATTGCTATAGTATGCTAATTTTTTTTTTTTTTTGGATAGGTACCAAGGAGTGGGATAGCTGGGTCATGTGATGGCTCCATTTCAAGTTATTTGATGAATCTCCATATTGCCTCTCAGAGTGGTTTACTAATTTGCTGTTCCACTAACAATGTATGAGTATACCTTTTACTCCACAGCCTTGTCAGCATTTATTATTTGTGTTCTTTGCCATCTGACCAGAGTAAGATAAAATGTTGGTATAGTTTTGATTTGCATTTCCCTGATTGCTAGAGAGGGACACATTATTTCTAAATAGTTTATGGAAAAATTTGAGACCTAGAAGCAAATGAGTGTGAACCTGCTTTAAGAAGTATAGTGCTCCTGTTGGTTTTTAAGTGGGATAAGCACAGGTGGGTGTGTTCCTCTTTCCCTTTGAAGATTCTGCCAGGAGAATACCTACCAAAATGTGTGCACACATTGATACTGCACTTCTTTTTTGCCATTTATTTCATGGAAATTCCAGTGCTGAGGGCAATACTCTCAGAAAACAAGGAGGTTCTCAGGCCTGTTGAACTTAGGGTCCACAGAGAAGAACTTTCTTCCTAAGGGAAAAAAGACTACCATGGGAAGATATGTGGGGATGACATCAGCCTGGAGATCATAAGATGGTTTATGGTGGTCTAGCTGTTCGCAGGATCCTTAGGTTGATGTTGTCTTATTATCTTATTAATAGATAATATTTGGAATGGAACCTATATTATAGGTGTCTTAAAATTGTGTATCTCCCTTTGCTTAATCTACTAAAAAATACATGTGTTACACATTGCACAAGATTATTTTCATAAGTGAGTAAATTTCCACAATTTCAAGATTTTGAGTGAAGATTTGCAGATTTCCAAGAAATTTGGGAGTGACAGGCCTGGGGAAAAAATTAGCTTGGGGAGTAATGGTATGATGAACATTAGTGATTAAAGATTTTAGATTCTAAAGATTAAAGTTTTAATCTTTAACTTTTAAAGATTAAAGTTATAATCTTCCTTTTTTTCCTTCTGTCTCCTATCTATCATTTATATTTCTTCTATCCTACCTCAGAAAGAAAAAGGGATCAAAAATCTAGATTCTATCTGTACCAAGGAAATGTGCTATTCCTTGTTACCTCCTCAAACGTCTCCTCTGTATCTATACTGGCCTTACACATTTTATTTCAAAGGCTCTGGCTGAGTCCCAGTCTTTTGCCTCCAGACAGGCTCAAAGAGGTTCCATGAAAAATCCAATAGCAGTTTTTCCTAGAAAGGGCCCCCTGAGGGATAATGGGAAGACAGGGAGGCCTTGATCTGGTAGTTTTACTTAGAGGAAGCAGCTCAGAGAAGCTCTAAAATGAGAGAATGGTGTTTGGAATTTGTGCTTATGTGCTGGGGCTCTCCCTCCACAGTACATCGCAGGCTCTATCAGTCAGGGCAGATCTTTAGGGACAGTGACTCAGCAATTACCTGACAGCTGACTCCCCTTGGTTCCCATGACTTGATCCACCCCCAGCCAGCCCCTGCCAGTCCCAATTCCCAATTTTCCCTTAGGTTCAGAACTAGTCAAGGACCCTGAGTGTGGAGAAGAATAGAAGATCCTTGTTTTCATGCTTAGTAGCACCATGGTAACCAGTTCTCATTGTGGGAATCAGTCATTTAGAGTTGATGATGTCACCCCTACCGCCCATCCAGGGAGAAGAAGCACAGCTGCCATGGTGACAGGATTCAGAAGCAGGATTTTTTTTTTAATATGTGAGGATCTAGAGTTCCCTGAGGCTTGGGCTGCTCTGGCACAGTGCATGGCCCACTGGAGGTGCTCAGCTTGACTGCAGTTGCCAAGTTCAAGCCACCAGTGTTCCTTAAAGCAAGACAATTCTTCCTAACAGGTCTATCCATTCCATTCTCATCTATATCATATGTTCTCCAACAGTGTTAGGGTAGTTTTTAAAAATTGTATGTGATATCATTCTATCCCCTTCCTTAAAATCCCCAGTGATTTTCTTCTGCACATTGCATAAGCTCTAGGCCCTTTACTATTACCTGCAAATCCCTGTATGGTTAGTTTTGAGGTTATTTATCCAATCCTATTGCCTATCACTGGTTATTCTTTTTGATTCTCTAATGAAAAAAAATACAATAACTAAAAAGCAAAAAAGTAAATAGGTGAGCTCAAAAGCAGAATAGGGACAACAGAATAGTCAATTCACTTGTTGGTATTGGATCAATAGAAGTGATTCCATGAGCTGGGTGTGGTGACTAGGGAGGCTGAGGTGGGAAGATCACGAGTTTGAGGTCAGCTTCAGCAACTTAGTGAGACCCTGTCTTAAAATTAAAATAAAAAGGACTGGGGATGTGGCTCAACGGTGAAGTACTCCTGTATTTGATCCTTAGAAACAAAAAAAAAGATTTGATTATCATTAACCTCTAAAAACTAAAAACAAAGAAAAATCTCAAACAACACATTGCTTAGAGAACAGTGATTTGTTTTGGTTTTGGTACTAGGGATTCAACCCAGGGGTGCTTAATCACTAAGCCACATCCCCAAGCCCTTTCTTATATTTTATTTATTTATTTGGAACCAGGGATTGAACTCAGGGACACTTGGCCACTGAGTCACATCCCCAGCCCTATTTTGTATTTTATTTAGAGACAGGGTCTCACTGAGTTGCTTAGGGCCTCACTAAGTTGCTGAGGCTGGCTTTGAACTCGCGATCCTCCTGCCTCAGCCTCCCAAGTCGCTTGGATTACAGGCGTGCGCCACCGCGCCCGGCTCTTATATTTTATTTAGAGACAGGGTCTTGCTGAGTTGCTTAGGGCCTCACTAAATTACTGAAGCTGGCTTTGAACTCCCAATCCTCCTGCCTCAGCCTCCTGAGCTGCTGAAATTACAGGTGTGAGCCACCACACCCAGCAAGAACAGTGATTTCAATGACTTGGTTCTTCTTTTTAAGCCATGGGGACCAGAAGGAAATGGGATAACATTTTCAAAGGGGTAAAAGAAAGAAGCTGACAACCCAGGATTCTATATACATAAAAAACATATTTTAGGAATGAAGGTGAAATTAAATGTTCTCAGGTAAAGAAAAACTAAGATAATTCTTTGCTTGCAAAAACATTAGAAATGAAGGAAGACCAATAGAAAGGATCAGTATCTGAATAAATATTGTAGATATTTTCCTGTTCCTGGGCTCTTTCAAATATGTTTGGTTGAAAGCAAAACTTGTAACACTATCTGACAAGAGTTTTCAATGTATGTAGATGTAATTTAATCTAATTGACAACAACAACGTTAATGCAGGTGTTAAGGAGAACTTTTTGCCGATAGGATTTCTGCATTTCACTTCCAATGATAAAATAGTGATTATAAGTAGACTGTGAAAAGTTAAGTGTGGCTCGGTGTGGTGGCACACGCCTGTAATCCCAGAGACTTAGGGGGCTGAGGCAGGAAAATCACAAGTTCAAAGCCAGCCTCAACAATTTAGCAAGGCCCTGTGCAACTTAGTGAGACCTTTGGGTTTGATCCCTGTACCGAAAGAAAAAAGAAAAAAAAGTTAAGTGTGTATATTTATCATCCCTAGAGCAATCACTGAAAAAAACTACATGAAAATATGTAGTAAAAAACACAGTACAACTATTCAACATGGAGCAGAAGTGGGTAAGCTTGAACTGACATTCCAGAAAGCTGACTCTAATCAGGATTACATTCACTACAGGATGGGATATGAAATCAAGACTAATCATCCTGATTCAGCAGGCCAGAAAAATTGAGTAACAGTTTTAGGGATTGTCAGCAAAAAAGTCTTGCTATCAAACTTTATATGCTTGCTTTAAACCAGTTGCTGTTGAACAGAAAGAGACTAAGCCACATTTATGCTACTTTGAATAAGACTATGACCATGATAAGAAAACTACAAAAGCAAACAGACCTGGAGCCATCACCACTGACTGAAGAAGAGAAAACTGTGACAGAGGAATTAAAATCTCACACGCCAGACATATCAAGAAATGAACTTGCAAAAGAAAACTAATGAAGAGATCTCTTTCAGAGAAATTTAGGAGGATGTCTTGTTAACACTTGATGACTAGAGGTGGGGGACTGGTAATAAAGAAGGAAGTTTGACTTGAATGGCAGGATAGGGATGCCTTTAATATGAATGGACTATCTAAGAGCAGACATTATCTGTTTGAAATTTAGCTAAAAGAATAAAATGGGAGTGAAGCGACATATGTATATGTGTATACACACACACACACACACACACACACACACACTTAGTTTTATAGTTTTAACTAAGGAAGTTCCTTAATGCTATTTTGAACCTGTTTTCTTTTTGTATAAATTGAGATAATATAGATGTTCTGTCATAAAAGAATGTTTATATATATTTCAATCAATCAGAATGTTTACATATATTTCAATCAGTCAATGTGCGAATGAGTATGCTTTAGAATTTAGAGAACAGGCAGCATATTTGTTTTATATATATATATCCACACAAAGAATATATGTGTGTATATGTATAAAACTTCCATTTTTTGAAATGTCAATTGAAAATGGGAATCATTATTGGTGAGACCACTAATATATGATGTGTAATCTCTCACGAAACCCAGCTAATATAATAAGTTGGCTTGTCTGTGACAGTTTCGCTTTTATTTACTCTTTCCCTATTCCTTCTGCCTGCTAATGTTGAGCAACATGAACTTGTCTGCAAATGCTATTTTAGACCGTCCCTGTGGTTTTCCATAATCCCTTTGTTTTCTCTTAGCCTATGTTTGTAATTGCTTTTGTTTGTTTTTGCAGCAATAGGGATTGAACCCAGGGCCTCATGCATGCTGGTCAAGTGTTACACCACTGAGCAACACACAGCCCTGTAATTGTTCATTCTATATCAAAGAAAGCTAGGTGAAGTGGTGTATGCTTATTAGCCCAGCTACCCAGGAGACTGAGGCAGGAGCAAGGCTAACCTGGGCAACATAGCAAGGCCTGTCTCAATTTTTAAAAAACTGTAGATGACAGCTACATTGGAGCCTGTGTCTGCCACCTGCCAGTTATGTTATGTGTGAGTCGCTCTCCCTATTTATTTTCAAATAACTATTGGCAACAAGGTAATTGTCCCAAGTAGAGACAGGACAGGGGAAGTAGCTCAGTGGTGGAGCACTTGCCTAGAATGTGTGAGGGCCTGAGTTTTATTCCTAGCACTACAAAAACAAACAATCAAAAACCCCAAATCAGGACAGATATAAACAAATTTGTGGGATAGAAAGTATAGCCCAGTGGTAGAGAATATGCTTAGCATGTGTGAGGCCCTGGGTTCAATCTTCAGTACTGAAAAAAAAGAAGATGTTATGAAGTTATTTATAATATCAATACATATACACATCTGGCTAATAGTAGGTGAATAAGAAAATAAATCATGGGCTATCTACTCTAAATAACAAGATTATTGAATAACCAATCAAGAAATTATTATGAAAATGCTGAAGCTATGCCAAATTGGGGCGAGGAGAAGCAGATACTGCAGTTTTATAGTTAAGATTGGCTTTGGAGTCATAACTGAGATGTAAGTACAGCAAGCCCCCCTTTTATCTGCAGTTTTGCTCTCCATGGTTTTAGTCACCTGTGGTCAACTGCAGTCCAAAAATAATAAAGGTCAAATTCCAGAAACAAACAAGTCCTAAGTTCTAAATTAAAAAAACCCACAATAGCATGAAATTTTAAAAATACAATAGATGCATTAAAATAGAATATAAAGAGTGTTACAACAATCCAAAATAGGGAAGGAAAGATAAAACAAGGAACAACAACAATGAAAAAAGAAAAAAGCAAAAAATGAATAGTACAATAGATGTAAATCCAAATATATTGATAACTGCACATAGCCTAAATACATCAATGAGAAGACAGGGATGGACAGAATGGCCAGGCTGGTGGTGCACACCTGTAATCCCAGCTACTCAGGGGACTGAGGTAGGAGCATTACAAGTTTGGGGCCAGTCTGGGCAACCTAGAGAGACCCTGTCTCAAAATAAAACTAAAAAAGGTTGGGGGTATGGCTCAGTGGTAGAGCACTTCTGGGTTCAATCTCCAGTAGAGGAAAAAAATAAAAATAATATAAATAAATAAATAATAACCCAACAATGTACCGTATTAAAAACTCACTCACTTAAAATATAATAATATAAACAGAGAAAGGCCATGCTGACACAAAGAAGACTGAAGTGGTTATATTAATACTAGACTAACTGACTTTCAGCACAAAGAAAATTGCCAAGTATTAGAAGGAATATTGCCTAACGATAAAAGGGTCCATTCATCAAGAATGCATATAGCTCTCAATGTGTGTGGACTTAGCAACAGAACTTCAAAATACGTAATGCAAAAATGAACAGTACTGAAGGGAAAAATAGACAGGTCCATAACTATATTTGGACATTTCAACACTCTTCTCTCAGAAATTAAAAAAAAAAAAACTACCAGAATATAAAAGAGCTGATCACACCATTGCACAATTGATTCTAACTGATATTTACAGAACACCCAACAACAGCAGAATACGCATTCTCCTCCAGCACCTGTGGGACATTACCCATAACCTGGATGATAAAAGAAACCTTAGTAAAATTTAAAACAATTGAAATTATGCAGAGTGTTCTATAACCACAATGCAACTAAACTAAAAATCAGTAACAATGAAATCTCCAAACACTTGGCCACTAAAAAAAATGTTCTAAATATTCCATGGGTCAAAAAGGAAGTCTTAAGAAATTAGAAAATATTTTGAACTGAACAAAAATGAAACTGCAACATATCAAAATTTGTGTAATGGAGCTAAAAGAATGCTTAAGAGTGAAGTGTATGACGTGAAAAGTCATCAGAGGAAAGAACAAAAGACAAAAGCATAAATCAATACAATTGAAAACAGAAAAAGAGCCAGGAGCAGTGGTGCAAGCCTGTAATCCCAGCAGCCCTGGAGTCTGAGACAGGAGGATCACAAGTTCAAGGCCAGACTCAGCAATTTAGTCAGGCCCAAAAAAAATAGGTAAGCCCCTGTTCAAAATAAAAAAAAAAAAAAAAAAAAAGGACTGGGTTTGAAGCTCAGTGGTAAAGCACCCCTGGATTGACTCCTCAGGACAAAAACAAAACAAAGCAAACAAACAAAACAGAAAAAGAGAAAAATCGGTGAAGCAGAAAGCCATTTTTGAGTTTTTACACCCACACTCATAAGGGATGTCTTCAGTTTCCTTTTCTTGTGGTGTCTTTCTCCTGATTTGGTATCGAGGTAATTATGGCTTCATATAATGTGTTGGGAAGTGTTTTGTCAGCTTTTTCACTGCTGTGATTAAAATGCAGGACAATTGTAGAGGAACAAGGGTTTATTTGGGGACTCACATTTCCAGATATCTCAGTCCACAGAAGCAGGCTCCATTCCTTGGGGCTCAAGGTGAGGCAGGATATCATGGTGGAAGAGTGTGATGGAGGGAAGCAGCTCACATGATGATCAGAAAGCAGAGAGACTCCACTCACCAGATGCAAAATATATACCACAAAGCCATACCCCCCCAATGCCCCCCCTCGTCCAGCCACACCCTACCTGCCTTCCGTTAGTACTCAGTCTCTGTCAAGGGGATTAATTCACTGATTGTATTAAGGTCCTCACAACCTAATCATTTTGTTCTGAACCTTGCATTGTTTCACATGTGAGCTTTTGGGGGACACCTCACATCCAAACCATAACAGAAAGAACATTCTCTCCTCTATTTTCTGGAAGATACTGTACAGAACTGTTATTTCTTCTTTAAATATTTGATAGAATTTTCCAGTAAAACCATCCTAGCCTGAAGATTACTTTTTCCTCAGAAGGTTTTAAATGCGAATTCAATTTTGAAAATTGTTATAAGACTGGGTTATCTATTTTATCTTGGGTGAGTTACAGTAGTTTGTGGTCCTCAACACCAGAGGAGTTGAGACAATTTGAGTGACAAGCAGTAGGAATAGCAGAACTGGAAAAATTAAAACTTGAAAGCAGATGTTTTAGTCAGCCTTTTCACTGCTGTGACTAAAAGACCTGACAAGAACAACTAGAGAGGAGGAAAAGTTTATTTGGGGGCTCACAGTTTCAGAGGTCTCAATCCATATACAGCAGGTTCCATTCCTCAGGGCTCAAGGTGAGGCCGAACATCATGGTGGGTGAGTGAGGGGAAGTGACTCACTTCCCTCCAACTTGCTAGATACAAGATATATGCCCCAAAGGCACTCCCCTAATGACCCACCTCCTCCAGCCACAATATACCCACCTTCAGTTACTACTCAGTTAATCTCATTAGGGGATTAATTCACAGATTGGGTTAAGGCTCTCATAATCCAGACATTTCTCTTCTGGGACAGTATGCACTGTCCCATACATGAGCTTCTGGGGGACACTTCACATTCAAACCATAATAGTATAGAAAACCAATTGTCTTCATTTGGATTCACCTAAGAGGAAACTTGAGGTGAGGTTTCAGTACAGGCGGTCTAGGTGACAGGTCATCCCTGAAAGCACAAGTGGAGGGAGGGGAAAGTGAGAGAAAGGAAAGAGAAAAGCCCATAAACAGAATGTTGGTGAGCAGGTCACTGCTGTGGGCCATTGGGAATCAATCATGCTGGTACCTCTGAGCATCTGTGTAAAACTTGTCTTATCTCACCAAGGGAAGGATATTTATCCACTAACTTAGTCCTTAATATATTAGGTGTTGACTCTGGTGCTATTAAATACCAGGCACTTGAGAACCATTGATGCACAGTTAAATGGAGTCTCCTGGCATTCCAGAAAGCCTGGCATTCCCAAGGCTTGAGGTAGGAGCTGTTCAGCATGTGCCAACAGTGCCCACTTTTTGTTGGGCTAAGGGTATGAGGCAGGGCAGCTGTGCAGCCTGCTGCACAGGTGTTCAATGTCTCCTGCATGATGTGCTGGATGTGTGTCATTCTCCCCTAACTGTCTTCACTTGCCTTGAGGCAGCAACCATGTATTGCAGCGTCCAAGCCCAGTGCAGTACAGATGTGCTGAATAAAAGAGAGAATGTATTATGGGAAAAGGCTAGGCAGTAGGAGTCCACCTAACTGATGAGAATCAAGTGTGAATAAATATGACTAGTGAACATTATGAACGTTATGTTTAGCTATGTCCTTACAAGCAAGAATGCGAGGAAGAGGACATGTATTGACAGTACTTGTATATCAGAGGAATGTCTCTTAATTTTGCTACGTTCTATAAGTGGATGGTCTGGAAATACCCATGTGCTGTACCATTTGTTAGGATCAGATGAGCTGAGTGCAAAGGTGCAGGGAACATGCTGGAGGTTGGTTGGACTGAGCACTGGTCTCCTCTTCCTCAATGTACTCCTCTGCTCCAGAGACAACTGATCATAGTTACCAAATATTAAATGTGCATAACTTGTGATTGTAGAATTCTCTGTGGATTCTTGAGTTGGGGCTGGTATGACTGTCCTGTAGGGAATCTTAGTGTTAAGTGGGTACTGTAGACCTCAGAAGAGGTAGAGCAGGGTCCTGGCCTGCCTGACCTGGGGTCTGGATGGAAAGATTTTCTTCCACAAGGGGACTGAAGGCCAGTTAAGATGCATTTGAAGACTGTAATGGGTTGGCTGTCATTCCAGGTATGATTCCACCCTGCCATGCTCCTGCACTAGAAATGACCCACGGAAGGAGAAAGGCATCTGAAACCAGGCCTTCAGGCAATCAGGGACTGTGCTCTATGTACCGCATTCCCATCTTGCCTGTATTCTGCACCTGCCTCTCTACCTTGGAGGCTCTGCCCAAAGTCCACCGATCCTGCCTACAGACAAATCTGTGAAAAGAATTGGCTTAAAAAACCAACTTCAATAATACAAATTTGGGTCAAACTGCAATTGTCCTTCTCAAGACCATCAGGGAAAGTGTGAGGGATGGGAGGCTTCCAATTCAGCTTTAAACAGCAATGAGGTTGTGACCTAGAGTAGTGGTAGCAAAGAAATCCTAAAATGGGAAGAAGCAAGGGGTTTTCAATTCATGTGCTAATGCAAGGGTTACCATGCCTTCTCTTTGGTCTCCCCCACCAAATACAGAGCAAATTTCAATAGCAGTCTTGATCTGAATAACTCCTGAAACAAATGACTCAGGCCCTTCCCTAACCCCCTATCTCCTTTCCAGGATTTTTCCATTAGATGCCTTAGGCACTGACCAGGTCCCCTGAGCCTAGAAAAGAATGGCAGTTCCTCTTTTGCATATTTGATAAAACCATGGCAACCAGTTCCCATCACTGGTCGTTTACAGGGCTAATGATGTGGCTCAGCAACCAATCTAAGCTAAGAAGCCCTGCTGCCATGGTGACAAGGATGGGGACCAGTTTCTCTGAAATGGCTAAGAGACTGGAGCATCTCCAAGGAACTTCAAGGTTGCCCTGGATGGAGTCCAGCTAGGAGTTTCCTAGTTATGCTGCCACCGTCTCAGTCCAAGATCCAAGTCCCACCTGGACAACTTAATACCCCCAAATATGTTTCCTATTTCCACTCTTGTTCACTTCATAATCCATTTTCCAGCAGCATCAGTGTATCTTTATAAAATGTTTATGCTGTCATTAGGCTCCCTTCCTTAAATATCTTCAAAGAATTTCCCTCTGCACTTTAAATAAAATCCAACCCTATGGACCATAAGCCCTGAGTAGTCCTGGACCTTTTCTCCAAGCCCATCTCCTACCATGGGCCTGTTCTATCTCTTCATGGAATATACCTGGAATCTATCTGATAGCAATTGTATTGACTGGTGCTCACCTGTAATCTCAAAGACTTGAAAGTCTGAGGCCAGAGGTTTACAAGTTCAAGGCCAACCTCTGCAATTTAGTGAGACTCTATCTCAAAATGAAACAAAAAATTTTTTAAAGGGCTGGGGATTTAGCTCAATGGTAGAACACTTGCCTAGCATGTGTGTGGCCTTGGATTGGATCCTCAGTACTGAAAAAAAGAAGTCTCTTTGCCCTAGGGACTCTTCCTTCAGATCTTCCTCTGGCTGCCTTCTGGTCATATAGGTCTAAGTTCAAATGTCACCTCCTCACGCCTTTCTTAGAACAGAAGAGTCTCCTGTGCAAACTCTCCAGCCTCTCTTGGGGTCCCTGAGAGGAGGGTGGGCTGTGGAGAGGAAAGGCGGACCAGAAAGGTGGAGGAAAGAGTCAATCCTGGCTCCACACTTGCCCAGCCTGACCTGTTTTTATCTGTAAAGATAGCTGGAGGTATTGGATAGGTAGTTTTTAATCTGGGCTCCAAAAGCCTCCAGGGGTCCCAAGGAGATGCCTGAGAACCTTGCCCAGGTGACTTACTCATCTCCATAGAGATGAGCAAAGGTGGGGCTGACTGTGAGGGACTCTGAGCCTCATTTAAGGAGAGTGCACTCCTTCTTTCTCCAAGTATAGATATAGCTATGTATATAGATAGAAATAGATATAGATAGATAGATAGATAGATAGATAGATAGATAGATAGATAGATAGATTCAGTCACCCCTCCAGGTGATTCGGTCCCTCACAGGGTTGAACTGAAGGGCCTGCCCGCAGACACCAAAATCTAAGGATGCTTAAGTTCTTTATATAACATAGCATATAACATAGCATTTGCATATAACCGATGCACATCCTCCCATGTACTTTAAGTCATCTCTACAATACATATAATATCTAATACAGTGTAAATACTATGTAAACAGCTGTTATGTTGTACTGTTTAGGGAATAATCACAAGAAAAAAATGTATATGTTCAGTATAGAAAAAACCATTGTAGGCCTGTTTCCGATCTTCAGTTAGTTGAATCTACAGATGCAGACCCTGCAGATATGGAGGACTGACGGTATATAAACACACACATATGCACATATTATGTGTGTGCACTTATATGTAAGAATGAGTGAGGTGGAAGTTGGGGTCATGTTATACGTAAGATTCTCTTAGAAAAACAGAGCCCCGGTGCTTTTTCAAACACTGGAAATCTCTGAAGCAGATTTCTGCAGGCCCTCTTCCGAGGCCTGTGCCAATGCTTGCTCTTACAGAACAAGAGGTCACTGAGGGCCTCCAGCGCTTGGATGACACAATCGCTGGAATCTGTGAAAGCGTTGTCTGAGAGAGACAAAGTGAGGTCGCCCTCCAGTGGCGAAATGAAGAACTTACCCTCAGTCCAGAACATCTGACAGGCGTTTTCCTACATTATCTTTAATCCTCCTTGCAGTTGGGGAAGGTGGGCATTATTACCATGTCTATTTCACCTATAGAGAGGAGAACTTGAAGAACTTAAGAAATGTGTATGTCCCCAGGGACATAATCACCCCTTGCAGGAATCTCCTGGATAACAGCTCCACAGAGATGCATAAGACTGAGGGAGCTCAAGAGGGTACCTGGATGTGGAGGAGCCTCAAGACTCTTTTAGGAGTGGGTTCTTAGGATTCATGCATGTGTGTGTGTATGTGTGCATGTGTGTCAATGCATACTGAATGCAAATGTGTTTGTGTATGTTTACGTGTGTGTAGATGTAGGCTTGTGTGTATGTGAGGGCTGTGCTTGAGTATATGGATATGGCTATGTGTGTGCATGAGCATGTACATGTTGCATTCATGTGTATAAATGTGTGCTGGCACACACACTGGCTTAGAAATGTCACCTACTATGTGAAGGAAATGCTGGAGCAAGGAATGGGGAGACCCATAACACATGGATGAGTTGAACCCAGAACCTGGGGGACAAACTCCCTTGCCTCTGGGATAAGTGGATCTGCCTTTGGCTCTCCTTTATTAAGGCTTTTGCTGTTGTTATTTTTTCCTTGAATATTTCAGTCCTTCTTGGGGGTGAGCAATAAGGGAGCAGAGGAGGTTCTGTCTCTGCAGTTGAGAGTTCATGGAGAGCTGCACACCCTGGGGGCAGGTCTGGGGGAAAGAAGGGGAGACTGGGAATTTTGCTAGAAAGTCCTATTGACCTCCTCTCTTCTCTGCCTGATCCTGAGCCTCTGGTCTTTATCCGGCAGGAAGGGGGCATTTGTTTTTTACTTCTAATAGTCTAATCATCTCAGAAGCTGCTCCCCATATCTTTTCTATTTAAAATGTTTCTGGTGCCACCTTTTATGTTTAGACGACTTTCTGCTTTTTTCTTTTTCTCTTAAAAAAAAAACAACAAAATTTTACCTCTGATTGTGAAAATAATGCAGATGAGCAAAGGTGAATGACATAGAACAACACAACTCGACAGATCATCAGAGCGTGAGCACCCACATCATACGGTTCAGGACTTGCTAGCCCACAATCTGGTTTCCTGCACATTGAGTGCTTTAAGCTGAAGGAATTTGGGGAACAGCAGGTGCAAGATGGTCCCTCTGGTGTCCCTCTTCTCCTCTGAAGGAGGTGATGAGGTCCCTGTGTGCAATATGCTCTCCCTGTACCGGAAGGAAAGGAGCTTTCTCATCTCCACAGACCCAGCAATATTGAGAAGAATCTGAACAAGACTTTGCTAAGTACCCCCCAGCTAATTCCCCTTGGCTCATACTCCTTATCTCTCCATAGCTTTTCACAGTTCTCACTGTTCATCGAACCTACTACTAAAATACTCGGGTTTCACCGTTTCTTCAGGTTTCCTTTTCCCTTCCTGTGTACATAAAACTCACATTAAACACATTTGTATGACTTCTCTTGTTAATCTCTTTTTTGACAGGAGTTCCAGCTCATGGACCTAAGAGGGGAGGAAGGAAAAGATTTTTCCTCCCCTACTCCAGGCAACTAACCCTACTAATATCCTGGTAATGCCTCCTGTCCCTTCCAGGCTACACCCTTTCCACTCCTCTCCTTCCAGAACTAATCACTTTTCTGACTTTGTGGTCATAATATTCTTTCTTGTTTTGAAACGTAAGTATGCATTTCTAAGATGTGGTATATAGAAGTGTAATTATACAGCGTATTAGTCTTCTAGGGCTACCACAATAAAGTACCACAAGCATGGTGACTCAGAACAATAGCATTTGTATTGTCATGGTTGTGGAGGGCAGAAGTCTGAATCAGGGTGTCAGCAGGGCCAAGCTCCCTCTGAAGGCTCCAAGGAGGATCCTTCCTTGCCTCTCCCAGCTTCCGGTATCTCCTGGCATCCTTGGGTTGGTGGAGGGGCAGCATCACCCCATCCTCTGCCTCCATCTTCAAAATCTATGGGTGCCCAAATCTCCCTCTCTGTTCTTTTATAAAGACACTAGTCATAATATTTAGGGTCCACCCTAAATCCAGGAAGGTTTCATCTCAAGATCCTTTACTAATTACGTCTTCAAAGACCCTATTTCCAAATTAGAACATATTCTAAGGTTTCAGATGGGTAGTTTTCAACCCACTACACACAGTATGTATTGTTTTCTTCAGACTTCTTTCATTCTACGTTTTATTTTAAAGATTCACCTACATTGTTGAATATAATTGTTTCATTAATTTTCACTGTTGTACAGTCTTGTATTGCATAATTATATTGCAATTCAGAGTTGGATATACTGTGAAACTAATGAAACTTCAACTTCAGGGATCCTCTTTTTTTCTCTTAAAACTCAAAATGTTTGCATTTGTGTATGTGTGTGCGCGCGCATGTTGGGGATTGAACCCAAGGCCTTGTGCATGCTACATAAATGCTCTACCACTCAGCTAAACCCCTAACCCCTAGAATATTTTTATTACCCCACAAAGAAAACTTTTATTTTTGGCCATCAAGCTCCCACCGACCTCCAACCCTTCTACCAGCCCTAGGCAATTACTAGTCTACTTCCTGTAGTCATAGACTCACCAGTTCTGGCAGGGGTCCTCATTTTCACAGATCCCTTCAAAGGTTCTGAGATGAGCCCTAGCAATGTGTTTACATGATTTAAAAAATTGTAGCTGGGCACGGTGGCCTGAAATCCCAGCACTTGGGAGGCTGAGGCAGGAGGATTGCAAGTTCAAAGCCAGCCTCAGCAACTTAGCGAGGCCCTAAGCAACTCAATGAGACCCTGTCTCTAAATAAAATACAAAATAGGGCTGGGGATGTGACTCAGTGGCGAAGTGCCCCTGGGTTCAATTCCCAGTACCAAAAAAAAATAATAATAAAAATAAATAAATAAAAATTGTAAGATTTGCAAAAGTAACGTTAGGATATAGTTTTCATTCTAGTTATTCCTTTTTCTTGCCTGATTGCCCTGGATAGAACTTCCACTATAATGTTAAAAGAAGTAGAAAGAGCAGGTAGCCATCCTTATCTTGCTCCTGATCTTGGAGGGAACACTTTCAATCTTTCACCATTAAGTAGCATATTAGCTGTCTGCTTTTCATGGATGCTCTTTTTCAGGCTGAGGAAGTTCCCCCCTATTTCTGGGTATTGAATATTTTTATTATGAACAGAGATTGGATTGTGTCAAGTGTTTTTTCTGTGTCTATTGATATAATCGTGGGGTTTTGTCCTTTATTCTATTAGTATATCATATATATATATGTATATGTATATATATATATATATATATATATATATATATATATATATATATAATACACACACACACACACACACACACACATATATATAAAATTTTTTGATACTGGGGATTGAACCCAGGGATGCTTACACTGAGCTAGACCCTGGTCCCTTTTATTTCTTGTTTTGAGACAGGGTCTCTCTAAGTTGCTTAGTCTTCTCTAAGTTGCTTAGTCTTCGCTAAGTTGTTGAGGCTTGCCTTGAACTTGTGGTCCTCCTGCCTCAGCCTCCAGAGTTGCTGGGATTGTATGTGTGTGTCACTGTGCTTGGCTAATATGGTATATTATATTAATTGATTTTTGTATGTTGAACCAACCTTGCATTCCTGGGATAAATTGCACTTTGTCAGGGTATACAATCATTCTTATTTGTGGGTGGATTCAGTTTTGTTGAGAATTTTGGAGTCAATATTCATAAATAATGAATTCCTTCATTTCTTTTATTGAAATGACTTTGTTGTGGTATCAGGATAATATTGGTCTCAGAATAAGTTGGGAAGTGTTCCTTCCTCTTTCACTTTTTCAAAGGTTTTGTGAAGAATGGGTGTTACTCCTTCCTTAAATACTTTTTCTTATTTTAATCAACTATTTGTTTTCATACTGAATTTTATATTTATCTTTTTTATTCTTCTACCTAAAGAATGTTCCCCCAAGTTGTGTATGTGTCAGACCCCACAATACTGGTATCTCTCCCAGCATCCACTGCACTGTTTATGGACACTTGGGTTGTTTCCAGTTTGGAACTGTTAAAAACAGTTCTGCTATGAACATTTTTGCACATATTTCTGGATGTACATGCAAGCATATGCAAATGCCTTTATAAAGGATGTATGCCTGGAGTAGAACACCTGGGTGAATGGGTATAATGCCAAACTCATGTCCCAAGTTCTTGCCAATCTACCCTCTCTGATGTATAAGTGTTCCTATTTTCCCACATTCTTACAACACTTGGTATTGTCAGATTTAAAATTTTTAGCTGTTATGATGAGTGTGTAATGGTGTCTGATCAAGGTCAATAAAATTTTTTGTGGTACTGGGGGCAAGAACCCAGGGGCACTCTACCACTGAACTACATCCCTAGTCTTTTTATTTTTCATTTTGAGACAGAGTCTTACTAAGTTTCCCAGACTGGTCTAGAACTTGGGATTCTCCTGCCTCTGTCTCCCAAGTCACTGGGATTACAGGCATGAGCTACTGCTCCATGTCAGTTTCATTTTGCTATATAGATATCCAATTTTCAGAGCCATTTATTAAAAGGGTTATCTGAATTGTCACTTTCTCATAAATCAAGTATCAGATATTCATGTGTCTTTATTCTGTTCTATTGGTCAGGTTATATCTTTGAACCAATAATATACTGTCTTGATTACTATAGGTTTGCAATAAACTTTGAGAGAAGATTGGACAGTTGTCTTATTCCAAAGTGTCTTGATATCTCTGTATCATACATATGTATGCACATATTACATATATCATATATGTATGTGTGTATATATTTATGTGTGAATCACAAAAAAGGAACTGCAAAGAGGAAGAAAGAACTTTCTGACATTTTTATTAGGATTTCATTGAATCCATACATCAGTTTGGAGGATAATTCATATTTTTATGCTGAGTTTTACATCTATGAAGAAAACTTACCTTTCAAATTATTTAGACCTAATATTTGCTGTAGAGATCTTGGGTATCTTTTATATTTATTCACAGATAATTAATTTTTATGCTTGGTAGAAGAAAACCTTTTAAAAATTTCATTTTCTAACCATTCATCGCTGGTAAATAGAAATAGAATTGCTTTTTTGTCTATTGATTTTTCAGCTAGCTGTCTTGTAAACTCTCATTAATTTGAATAATAAATCTTTGGGGTTTTCTACATAACAGGTCATATCAAAATAAAATTTTTCTCCTTTCTTTCCAACCCTTTCATTTTTCTGTCCTTTTCTTGCCTTAGTTCAATACAATGTTGAATAGTGATAGAATAGCAGACATCTTTGTCTGTTTCTCAGAAGCAGAGCTGTGTGAGCACAAGGATTTTACTCGGGTAGTAAAGGAAAGCACTAGTAGGTAAACAGGGAAAAGAGACTAGGAAGGGAAGGTGACCAATACTGCAGTGGAAAATGAAGGTCAGGACACTGAGATCTTAGTAGTGCCATGGCCCAAGGGGATAATTCCCAAAATCCGAGCTCCAAGCAGAGTGAGCACAGCGGGGCTTTTACTTTTGTACAAGAGCAAATTTTGGGTACATGAAGGCAAGAGAGTTGGTGCAGTTCTATTGGAGGGTACATTCTACATTCCTTATATGGGTCAAGCTTGTCAAGAACATAGCGACTCCTAGCTCATATAACTTAGGGACTTTTACTACACAAAGCCTAAAGGGGGATTGTCCCAGTTGCTTTGCTTCCTGCTTCTGCTACTGCGGTTATCTTTAACAGGTACCTGTTAGTCACTTAAAGTCTCTGGGTAAATGTCAGCATGCAGAGCTGCTGTGCGTCAGCATGCAAAATCATAGCCTGTCAGCTTTTAAACTGCTAAAGTTCCCATTTTGCTCACCACAATACAGGAAGGGTTACCAGGTTGAGCTCTGAAGTTTTTCTCCTGGAGAGACTCTGGGAGCCAGTGTGAACCACACATCTCAGAGTTGTCTCACCCAGAATGTGAGGGCGCTGGGAGATTCAGACCAAATCTAGCCAGTCACTAGATAGGGACTGCATACTCTCTAGAACTTCCAAGGGCCCTCAGAGTGAAAAACAACAAAAGGCAGCCCTTAGGCAAAGAACTCGATGTGTGCATTTGGTACTGGGATTGAGCGCACTGAAGTGGTAAAAGTGAGGGGTACAGGAGGTTACCCACAATGTCTTCTATCAACACCTTCAACAGTTTACTATTATGCATAACATTTGTAGACCCCCATAGGATAATAGCATCTGTTCCAATCTTTCTGCACATCCTCCAAAAATCATTTAGGTCAATAAAGGCAGAAAGCAGAGGAAGAGCACTCACAACCCGTGCATACATCATAAACTCTGATCCTAAAGTGCTGCAACCTGCTCTCTACTACCACAAAATCTTTTATCACCATTAACACTATCCATTTGAGTTCCCTAGCAACATTCCCTGCCCAAAATGGATAAAGAAAATGTGGTATATATACACGATGGCGTTTTACTCAGACATCAAGAAGAGTGAAATTATGTCATTTGCTGGTGAATTGATGGAACTGTGGAACATCATGCTAGGTGAAATAAGTCAGACTCATAAAGTCAAGGATTGAATATTTTCTCTTATATGCAGAAGCTAGAGAGAAATAAGGTATTGAAAAAGAGGGGCCGGGCGTGGTGGTGCATGCCTGTAATCCGAGCGACTCGGGAGGCTGAGTCAGGAGGATCGAGAGTTCAAAGCCAGCCTCAGCAACTTAGCGAGGCCCTAAGCAACTCAGTGAGACCCTGTCTCTAAATAAAATACAAAATAGGGCTGGGGATGTGGTTCAGTGGTCGAGTGCCCCTGGGTTCAATCCCTGGTTCAAAAAAAAGAAAAAAAGAAAAAAGAAAAAGAGGGAACCTCATGAAAATAGAAAGGAGTAGAGAAAGAATATCAAAGAGGGAGGAGGGAAGGGAAAGGGTAGGAACTGCAGAATGAAACTGATCAAACTATTTGTGTACCTATATAAATATAACAAAATGAATTCCATTTGATTTACAACTTTAATGCACCAATTAAAAATAAATAAACAAGTAGAAGGAAACCAGTAGAGGAGGGGGATCCAGGGGAGGGAAGTGGGAAGGGAAAGGTGAAGTACTGGGGATTGAAAAGGAGCTAATTATGTTAGCTGCATTTAGGAATGTGTCAAAATGAACCCCACTATTATGTATAACTATGATGCACTAATAATCACATAAAAACAAATAAATAAAAAATTTAAAACTCCATTAGCATAATTCTCCATGTTAATAAGTTAAGGAGAAATAATCACAAAAAGTATATAGTGCACAATTCTGTGCATATAAAATTCTAGAAAATACCCACAGGTCTATAGTGATAGAAAGCAGATCAATGGTTGCTTAGGGGATAGGGGAAGAGAGAGGTTAATTAATTGTAAATGGGTACAAGGAAACTTTTGGGGGTGATGGGAAGATTATGTATCTTGAATATGTGGTGATTTCCCAGGTGTATATATTTGTAAAAATTCATAGAATTGTACACTTCAAATGGGTATAATTTATTGTGTACAAATTATACTTCAATGAAATTTACAAATGTCTTAAAAAAACAATAAGCACACACTGGGGTACAATGCTTGTGATTTATTTGCTTAACAAGGGACTTGTATTCTGAATATACAGGTACATACACGTTCTTTCAAACTGCAAGTCTTTTGTATGTGTATATTCAACATAAAAATTGATAAGAACAAGATGAACAATCCAATAAAAATAGACAATATGTTTGAATGGCAGCTTCACATACAAGAACATCCAAATGGCTCAACATTACCTATCAAGAAAATGCCTTTTGGACTGGGGATATAGTTCAATGGTAAAGTGCATGCCTAGCTTGCATGAGACCCTGGATTCGATTCCCAGCAACATATATACACACGTGCACGTGCACCCCTATTAAAACCAAAACAAATTACCACTATGAAACCAACAGAATGGCTAAAATTTTTTTAAATGAAAATACAAAGTGTGTGTGAGGATGTAAATTAACTGGAACTCTGATATGTTTTTGCTGGTGCATGAAATGGTATAGTCACTGTGTAAAACTGCGTAGTAGTTGGAAAGATAAACACACGTCTACGACATGATCCACCAACTTCACTTCTAGATACATATCCAAGAGTAATAAAAATTTTTCCATAAATATACTTGTATAAGAATGTTTATAGGGCTGGGGACATAGCTCAGTTGGTAGAGTGCCTGCCTCGCAATCCCCAGCACCGTATTAAAAGAAAAAAAAATGTTTATAGGTGCTTTATTCATAATACCCAGGCATTAGAAACAACTCAAACCCTATCAGTAAGAGAATGGATAAACAAATTGGGGTATATTTGCAGAGGGAATCCAGTAATAAAAAGAGAAAAAAAATATTTCCACATGCAACAGTATGGAGATATTTCCAAAATATTGATTTAAAATAGACTAAAAGTCTATAAGTTTGCATATGTGAAATTCAAGACATTCAGAAACTGATCAAACCTATAATGATATTTTGTCAACCTTTTTGGTTTGGGTGTATGTCTCTTAAACAGCTATAATTTTTAAAATATTCAGTCTGACAACATTTTTATCTTGACTAAAATATTTAGTCCACCTATCTTTTTAACTGGGTATTGAATCCAGGGACACCTTTACCACTGAACTATATTCCCATTACTTTTTTTTTTTATTTTTGAGACAGGCTCTCGCTAAGTTGCCAAGCCTTGAATCCTCCTACCCCAGCTGCTGGAGTTGCTGGAATTACAGGGATGGATCACCTGTGCCTGATCTACCTATTCTTTTTTTAAATAGCAGCTTTATGGAGAAATAATTAGTCCACCTAAATGTATAACTAGACATATTTGGGTCTCAGTAGATCATTTTATTAAGTGCTTTCTCTTGCTTACCCTACCCGTTTTCTTCTCTTTTCTGCTTTGAATTTTTAAAATTTATCCTCACACTTTTAGCACAAAAGTGTTCAACCATAGAAAAAAATTTGAAAGAGAACAATGAACACCCATAGTGTCTCCACCAGTCAGTACTTTTCAACTTGAGTCAATAAATTTTACTTTATTTATATTGGACACACATATATACATATATGGTTTTGCTGAACCATTTGAAGTTGCAGAAGGGACTGATTATTTTTTATTAATCCATTTTCCACTCAATTAATTTGAAGTAGTATTAGTTTCTTAGGCTACTATAACGAAGTACTAGAAAAATGGGTGCTTAAAATAACCGAAATTTATTGTCTCACAGTGATGGGGGTTAGAAGTAGAAAATCAAAACGTTAGAGGGCCAGGCTCCCTTTGGACTTGGGAGTATGCTCTCCCTTGCCTCTCCCTAGCTTCTGATGGTGGTAGTTCACCAGCAATCTTTGGCATTGCTTGGTTTGAACTGCATGGCTCCACTCCTGTTTTTACATGCCATTCTCCATATGTCCTCACATCTTCCCTCTGTGCATGGCTGTGTCCAAATTTCCCCTTTTTATAAGGACACATTCATATTGGATTAGGACCCCCCCCTAATGATGCTATCTTAACTTGATCATTTGCAAAGAACCTGTATCCAAACAAGGTTGGCATTGACACATACTAGGACTTCAACATCTTTGGTGGGCAGGACACAATTTAAACAATAACAGAAGCTATGTATTTTTAAAAATGATTTTAGTGACTTTCCTAGCAATTGTGATGTATATCCTTAACTTACCTAAGCACAAGATGGATTGATTTCTTCACGTGGAGTCAAAGACCTTCTGACCTTTAAATATCCTTTAGTGTCTGCTGGTTGAAAATGTTTTTTTATTTAAATAAAAATCATTTCATCATTATTTATTAAGGATAATTCCATTGGGGATGGAATGTGCCCAGGGCTCCATAAATATCTGCTGAATGGAAGAGAAAACTTATGATGGGGAGAAAGATATGCATGTCTGCCTCACTGAGGTTATCCAATCTAACCAAACTAGGTACAAATGAATACAACTGGTCCAGGGTTTAGCTGTCCTTGGAAATAGCTGGTGGGGTGGAAAAGGCAAGCATGGTGGTGTCCCTGAGCCTGTTTTACAAATGTCATCTTAACTTTTTGGAGTTCCTTAAATAGGCTGAATATGCTATGACCAAATCCTAATCTCTTAAGAAAAAAATCTGTGAGAATCCAAAAATCTAAGTATGAAGGTCCATCGAGAAGTTCAAAGCCCCTTGTAAGTGGGAAATTCAGGTTTGGGGGGCTGACTCTAAGTTTTGGGGCTGACTCTTCATTCCAAGATTCCAAGTTCTCAGGGAAAGTTACAATACTTATCAATATTTTAAATATGCATACCTTTGATTCCTTAAGTCCCTTTTATCCCAAGGGAAAAAAGAAAGTGAAGTGTACAGTGATATATGTATAAACATAATCATCCCAGGATTGTTTAGAATTGTCAACAAGTAAAGAAAAACATATCCATTAAGGGACTGAAGAAATAACAGCACATCTATACAAGACAATACGGAGCAGCAATCATAAGGATATTGACTTAATATAAAATTTTTATTTCATATACATGAACACATTCTACTGTACAGAAGGAAATCACTACAAAATGGTAAGGCCCCTTTGTCACTACCAACCCAGAAAATCACCCTGAAGGTTGCTGTGCATTTTCTCAGGCTTTTTTCCTACGTATCTATGTGCATATTTGCATATTTACAAAATACGTTTTGTGGCAGGGGGTTTTACACAAATCACAACATCCTCTATGGACAGTTCTACAATCACCTTTTCTACTCAATGTTACTGTGATCTTTTCATGTTTAGCACATCTCAACAGCTACACACTAATGAAGTTTCATAGCATACTTGGCCTTGCCTTTACTGAGGAAACTTTAGATGGATTCTAGTTTTTTTCACTATTGCTAAATTAATTCATGTTACTATGGTTTCGAACTGAAATGTTCCCAAAGGTTCATGTGCTGAAGGCTTGTTCTCCAGTGTAGCTGTGGGGGGTCTCTCAGCCATGTGCCCCATGAATGAAAAAACTTCCAGAGGATGATGTTGGCTGTTTATCAATCAATTACCCATAAACTTCTCTACACAATAAACACACAAGAGCCAATACTCCTTTTAAAATGAGAAGGGGCATGATGGGTCTGGCCACATGGAGTAGTCCAACTCTTTTATTTATAGACACACAGGTAAAGGGGGCCAGACTAGGAGCTTCTCCTGTGATGGACAGGATAGGGTGGAGTTAGGGGAGCCATTCTCTTAGGAGAACTAGACAGGCAACTGTCTGATTCTGCTAGATAAGAATGGCTTCCCACAGCAGCAGTGTTCAGAGGTGGGGTTTTGGGAAGTGATTGGATGGTGACGGCTCTGACCCCCTATGCTGTTGGAGGTGGGGCCCCGTTGGAGGAAGCAGGTCCCTGGAAGCCTGCCTTTGAATATATACTTCATATACTACTGGGAGGAAGGGTCCTCCCAGGACCCTTCTTGGTTTCCTCACTGCCATGAGATGAGCAGCCTTTCCTCTTCTGCCATGCCCTTCTCTGCCAGGGTGCTCTGCCTTGCCTCAGGCCCAAGACAATGGAGCCAGCAGAGGAGACTGCAACTGCTGAAACCATGAGTCAACATGGCTTTTATTTTTCTTAGGTATTTTGTCACAGTGCCAAAAAACTGTCTAACACATATGTATTGATATGAAAATATCTCCACACCATATTATTTGAGAAAGCTTAAGTGGTCATATGTATATAGAATTTTTTTTTTGATACCAGGGACTAAACCCAGGGGTACTTTACTACTGAGACACATCCTCAGCTCTTTTTGTATTTTATTAGAGACAGGGTCTTGCTGAGTTGCTTAGGGCCTTGCTAAGTTTGATGAGGCTGGCTTTGAACTCAAGCTCCTCCTATCTCAGCTTCCTGAGTTGCTGGCATTATAGATGTGCTCCTCCATGCCCGGCCTATATAGAAATTTTTACAGGTAACAAAAAAAATCAGAATACAAGTTAGCACAAATATTTGGGAGGCAGAACGCAGGCTGGTTTATAAGCAGACTTTGATTTAATTGTTTGGTGATAATCTTTTTTCCTGATAATAGGCTGTAAACTGATAGCAGGGACTAAGAAGAGGATGATGATAAACATGGACTGTGCCCTTCTCCTTGCAGTTCCTGGGAGGGGTTGGGGAGGGTGGGAAACAGCCTGGCAGCCCAGGGCAGCTCAGAGGAGGACTAATGCTAATCAGAGACCTTAGAGGGCAGAGCTGTGCTCCCAGACTACTCTGGGAATGAAAGAGGGAAGAGCACTGAAGCCACAGCCCAGGGGAAGGGAGGGCTGAGGTGAGAGAAGTGACTGTCTGATTGTGACTCACTGGCCTTCACCCACTTCAGGTGTGTGCCTAAGATAGAAAAAAGAGGTTTCTAAACAGGACTCTTAGCAGCTCCTGGGAGCCATGGCCTATTCTACCTGCATCCCAAGCTCCCCCTCTGCTCTGGTCCCAGAGGTTTAAGTCAGCCTCAATCCACACCCCTACGGTCTCCAAATAAGCACAAAATCTGAGTGAAAAATCCACTTTAATAATCCAATTTCAGCTCAGTTGAGATTTTCCCTTTTTGGTACAAAGGGGTAGAAGAGAAGTCTTGCCAAGAGCCTTTAATCCACTACAAGTTTACGGCTCAGAGTGGAAAACAGCTCAAAGAAACCCTACAACAAGAGGCAATATGGGATTTGGAATTAGTGAGGCACCAGATGGAGGGGCCCCACCCTCACCACCCAAAAATCGGCCCCAGCAAGAAGTACAGAGGCTTCACCATGCTTGACAGCTGCCCCTCCGCACCCCTCATCCCCTTGTTTTCTTTAGGGACTGGTCAGGGTCCCTGAGCCTTGAGAAGAATGAAGACACTGTTTACCCTCATGGTAGCACCATGGCAACCAACCTTCATCACCTAGGCCAGCCACTTAGTGCTGGTGCCCAGCAACCAGTCCAGGTACTAGAGGGGGAAGGAGCCCAGAGACCTTGTGGGTGGGAGTTACCTTAAAGAGGGTGAGGGTCTGGAGCACTCCTGTGGTGCAGGCTGTTTCACGGATGGAATGCATGGCCAGCTGGGGGCTGCCTAAGTCTACCACCCGCAGCCCCAGCCGAGAAGACAACATAGGGCCAATGGTGGAACCACAGGAGGAGTCATTCCGGACCATGAAGTCCTGGAGAGAGGACAAGTCATGAGCCACGCGCAGTGTATGCTGACTAAGGCCAAGGAGGAAGCCACCTTAGAACTATAGGGTTCCTTAGAAGGGCCTGAGAGACGATCCAGTTCTACCCCTTGGAGCATGAAAGCTACCAGTGTGAAATCACAAAGCCAACACTAAATGGCAGACCCAAGAGGACAAGCTATTTTGAATTGGTCCCCTTCTATTTGCATTGCCACCACCCTCACTCCAGCTACCATCATCTCACCTCCCATAATCCATTCCCCATATAGGAGGCAGGGCACTTTAAAACCACCTATACTCATCACACTCATGCTTACCATCCCCCCAACACACACACACAAAGAAAAATTGCTCAATAGTTTTAGCATTTTAAAAAATACTGCTTTTGGCATTCTGAAACTATTTTCTTCATATATGTTAAAAAAGAAAAAATAAGGAAATCATAATATAATGTCAGATACACCAATATTTTCAGAAGGCAGGCAACGTAGCTCAGTAGTAGAGCACACATCTAGTGTGCCTGAGGGCCTGGGTTAGATCCTCATCACTGCAAGGGGGAAACGAATTTCAGCTAGGCATGTCAGGTACATGCCTGTGGTCCCAGCTACTCAGGAGGCTAAAGCAGGGGATTGCTTGAGCCCATGAGTTAGAGACCAGCCTGGGCAACATAGGGAGACCAAGTTTCAAACAGACAAAGAGGATTTTCAGTGTAAGAGAGACAGAATTATAAAATCAAATAAGCTAAGTGATAGCTATTATAATTTTTGAGTAAGAATGACAGTATTAGTAAGGGGTGGTGGCACATGCCTGAAAACCCAGCGGCTGGGAGGCTGAGGCAGGAAGATGGTGAGTTCAAGCCAGCCTCAGCAAAGGCTAGGTGCTAAGCAACTCAGTGAGACCCTGTCTGTAAATAAAATACAAAACAGTGCTGGGGATTTGGCTCCGTGGTCAAGTGCCCCTGAGTTCAATCCCTAGTACCAAAAAAAAAAAAAAAAATTCACAGTATTAACTCATGATTTTAAAAATACATATACATTTTCTAGCTATTTTCATGGAAGTGATCCCCAAGAACTGTCTTTGCTGTGTGTGGTGGCATACTATCATCCCAGCAAAAGTTCAAAGCCAGCCTCAGCAACCTAGCAAGACCCTGTCTCAAAATAAAAAATTAAAAATGGACTAGAGATGTAGTTCAGTGGTAAAGCACCTTTGGGTTAATCCTCAATATAAAAAAACCAAAACAAACAAAAAAACCAAAACAACAAAGAAATAAAAGAAAAAACTGTCAACCTTCCTCCATCCAGTGAACAATGAACTCTTGGTGCATGCCACACCATGGCCTCTAATACCATCGTTCATCCAAAGCTACTAGGTCTGGGGAGCTAAATGAACAAGATGAGCCTATTATTTCATTTTTTGTTTTGTATGTGTGTGCTGGAGATTGAACCCAGGGCTGCATGTCTGCCACTCAACTCTGAGTCTCAGTACTCTGAGTCTAAAATTTCTTGTGTCAAAAAGCAAGGCAACTTTCAAGAGTCATGTCAGATGGGCACAGGAGTTACACTGAAAAGGCTCCTGCTGATCAGAGTTATGACAATTTGAGCATCAAGTAGTATAATTATAGTGGACTCGATCACAATAAATCAATGAAAATTTATGATTCTTATAGTCATAAAAGGAAAAGAAACCCTGTCACCATTATGTGTGTGGTATAATATGAAGGAGACACAGACTCCTTGCTATCATTAAGCTTTTAGATATAAATTCCAGTTTATAGGAAATTCAGGGTTGAGAGGCACAAGCATGACAACATGAAGAAGACAAATCCAGAAAGTGAGACATTACTTGAGATGATTGGCCGGATTTCTTCAACAAGCCAATGTTATTTTTTTTTTCCATGAGTGGGAGCAAGGGGGGCTGTGCTAAATTAGAAAATATTTTAAGTGTCATATCAGTCAGATATAATGTCTGGTCCTGGTCCTGAACTGGATACCAGGGTGGGCCAAACAGTTGTAAAGAATATTTTGAGGATGAGAAACAAATTCATTGAAACAAAAATTACCAAAATGGAAAGGTAGAGATAATGCAGTGAAAAGAGGTAGCAACAAATATATATCCAATACAATTTCATTTTTAAAATGTATGGTAGTTTATGTATAGAAAAACAACTGGCAGAATATATACACATCTCTGGGTATTCACTTGTTATATTCTTGTTTCTATTGGTAAGATATTTATGTCCTGTTTCTGCATAAGCTACAATGGAAAAATCCCCCAGGGTCTTTGCACTGCTTTAGAATAAAACCCAAATGCCTTCCATAGCTCCTGAAGCCTGCATGACTGGCCTAGGTGGGCTTCTCCCCCAATCCTCCTGCTCTCACCCTGGCTTTCTCTCCTCCTACTAGACTAAGTTTGTTTTTGTCCCCTGTGGCCTTTCCACTTGCTCCCTCTCCCTGGGATGCTCTTCCCCCAGACCTGCCCAGAGCTGCCTTTCCCAGTAGCTGGACATTTCCTTTAAAAGACCTTCCTGAGAATGGAACCACCTGGTTCTACATGGGACAGGGTGGGGACACTGCAGAAGAAAGAGCACTGAGCTGGAAGTCAGAATGCCAGGGTCCTAGTCCTAACTCCACTGAAACTTGCTATGTCTGTCACTGGACTGTCCTGAGCTCAGTCCCTGACACACAGATAAAAACTACAGAAATATATGTGGGTACACACACACTCTCTCTCTCTCTCTCTCTCTCTCTCTCTCTCTCTCTCTCTCTGAGGAAAAGGATTAGACAGATGATTTAAGGCAAGAGGGAAAATAAGTAGTTAGGGTCTCAGGCTCCCCAACCCTAAGCATCCCCAGGGGGAAGGGGAAGGGTATCCAAGAGAGAAATGGGAAGTGATGCTGCTGTGAGTGAAAAAGGCAGGATGAATCCACAGTGTGCCAGAAGCACACTGCACCTTTAAGCCTCAGAAAAATCTAACCAAGTAGGCATCATTATCACCCCCATTTTATAGATGTGGAAACTGAGATTAGGACAGCCTAGGAAACCAGTTCAAGTCCACACAGCTAGCAGCACAGCAGAGCCAGCACTGTCTGCATCCAGAACTCCCGTTCTTCCACATACTGGGATACCCTCCACCAAAAGCCATGTCCCAAGATCCCTGTTCACTGGGGGCCTAATGGCTTGTGTCCCTACCCTGTTCCCTCCACCACACCTTCCCAGGCAGGGTCTGCCCTTACCTGCAGGGGCACCCCAACACTGTTGGCCACCTCTCGGATCAGGGCCTCTGAAACTGCATTGGAGGCATAGCGTTGATTGTTGTTCACCTTGATCACAGGGCCCTGGGGAAGAGTCAAGGGGGAGGCAGAGATGGTGGTAGGCTCAGAAGGAATGAGATGGGGCCCGGTGCCAGTCAGGGCCCCACAACTCTAAGAAGAGAGCATCTCACCTTGTGGAAAAAAGGCCGGTGGTTCTCATCATGCTTTTCTCTGTAAGAAGCAATCAAGAGCCAGATGGCACACAGCAGTGAGCCTGTCAACACCTACCACCCCTCCTCAGGCAGACTATACTATAAGACATCTGTCTATAAGATCTGTCTATAAGAGATCACAGCACTCTTTTTATCTCAGCTCAGAAGACCTCAGTCATTCTAAACACAGCATACCATGCAGCCTCTAGCAATAGACAGAAATGAGTTTGTAATAAAGCCTATTCAACATATCTAGATTAGGCATCACATGACTTTGACCAAGTCGCTTGAAGCACCTCCAGGCAGAATGAGGATAAGGAAGGGGAGTGGGGAGAGGGCATCCAGGGGCTGAGCCTAAAGGTGGGCTCTGGCTGTGTGAGGACTGTCAGGTACAGAAGACTCACATGTAGTTGGGGTGCACAGCATGGACCATGTCTGCACTGATCACATAGGACTTAGGAATGGCTTCCTCAAAGGCCGTCAGGTGCTGGGGTGAGGCCGAGATCCGACGTAGCACCAGTTCTGTCAGCAGAGACTTTACTCCCTGGGCACTGTCTGAGCCTACCTGGAGACACAGACCTGATTCTGGGGGTCTGGACATGGACCTGAGCCAGGTGGCCAGCAGAAGTCCAATGTCCACATTGGTCTAGGACCTCTTGAGTAATCGAGTGGGATGAGGGTGTCCTTAGCAACATCCCCAATCCTAGGTCATTACTGAACTCCTGAGAGTGGGCTTGGGCCAAACTAATTTCCAGTCATTTCTAGGGTAGAAAGAGCACCTATTGATGGGTTTTCTGTACTGACCTCTTCTTTCTCCCCTAATGTGTCTGGGGCTCAGCAGAGGCACCCCAGCACACTGTAGGTGACAGAGACTGCTGTCTATGATTATATTTTAAAACAGAACACCCAAGTTGTAACTAAAACCTAACTACACATGTACAGATGGCCTTCCCAGCCTCCCTTGCAGCTAAATATGGCCATGCACATAAACAGCAATGAATGCCCATCTTGGAGGGCACAGGCATCCACTCCTCCTCTGTCCCTTCCCTCTTTCCTGCTAACTGAACGTAGAGATGATGGCCAAACACACGGAAGCCAGGTGTTCAGGAAGGCAGAGACCCGTCCTGAAGTGCTAACACTGACTTGGGCAGTTACATAAGGAAGAATTATCTCCCTGTCAAGTTCTATTACAGCATCTCTGATGGCAGCCTAACACACACATGCATCAGAGGACCTATTATTTATTGAATTCTTGGCTGCAAGGATGAATTGGGCAGAACAAGTCCAGCTAAGGAATGAGCTTGCCAAATGGCACACAGTGATGTGGGAGATAGGGTCATACCGGAAGAAGCAGATATCTGGTGAGCCAGTAGGGGATACCAAGTGCTAAGGAATCACAGGCAGCCCTCCCCCAACTTCTGAGGTCTTCAGAATAGCCCTGGCTCATAGTAGGTAGTTGTATGGCACAAGGTGACTGCTAAAGACTCCACAGAGGGGCCCTTTCCCATGCTCTCCACACACCTCTTCATTATCGTAGAGTGAGATCATTCGCACATGGGGTTCCATGGCCAGAGAGGAAGGGTCTGCACAGGAATCAATCAAGGCCTGGATGGGCAAGAAAACAAGTGCATCATTCTTGTTGTTCCTTCTTCCACAACTTAGCCCACCAGCATTTTGGGGGCCATACTTCCTCTCAGGGAAATAGGTTAGGCTCTCACCGGCCTCTTCTCTTAGGGCCTGTCAGAGGGAGTGGTGGCAAATTTTCCAACCAGGATGGAGAAACCATCATCAGGGTGCTCCCCACAAAAGGCAAGAAGAGGATGTGGAAGGTGGGGAGAAGGAGCTAAGAATCATGATAAATCAAAATACGTGGAGATCATGTAAACTGCTGTGCCTCAGCTGACAGACTGAAGTCCAGAGAGGTGACCATGATCTGGTCAGTTGGCTGGCTGCAGAAGCAGATGCAGGTCCCAGGTTGGGCTCTGGTCTCCAGTCATGGGATGGGCAGGCAAAGAAGGGCTGAATAGGGAAGAGGTAGGAGTGAGAGCAAGAGGAAAGAAAGAGGCCTGACTGGGATGGAAAGAAGGTAGGTAACATGAAGTTGACCAGAAGGAAGAAAGACTGTCCCACTGAGATCCCAAGTAATGAAGAGAAGGCTGAGTAGGCTTAAGCCAGCAACAGGGTTGAGGACGCAGAGGATGGATGGATGATACTGCCTGGCACAGCAGTAAGGCCTTTCTCTTGAGAACAGTTATTAACTTGAGGAAAAGCAGCAGAAACAGAGTTAGGTCAAGATACCACAGCACCCTAAATAGATATTTATTTAGCTCCTCTTACCTCAGACCTTGGCTCCAGACCAGTGCAACGACAGGGACCATGGGTAGTGATGCCAGGGGTACAGTATTTGGGCCCCTCCCTGTGGTCTACCTCAGTAGACTGAGGGCACAGCCAGGGCCCTCTCTCACTACCTGCTGGAGCTCAAGACCAACCCCCACCCCCAACTCTCCTGGAGAGTGAGTGCCTGGGATGCCTCAGCTCCTCACCTGCAGGGCACAGAAGCAGCTGTGCAGATTATCCAGCCGAGGGGCAAAGATGAACTCCTCATAGGCTCCACCCAGGACCTAGACAGACAAGACGGGCAGCTGACCTCAGTCTTTACCCTGACTCCCTAGCTTCTGCTCTTGAGGGCCTGAGCTGAGCCACCCTCCTCAGTTTCTTGCGCAATTCCCTGACCCCTGCTTAGGGCACTGTTCTCCTTGCTGTGCAGACTCAGCAGAGAATGTAGGATAGGGCAGGGCTGCCAGGAAAGGGAGGTCTATACTTCCTGACCTCTTCCTGTGGGACAAGAAAAGGAAAAACTGGTCCCCCTACCTCAAAAAAAAAAAAAAAAAAAAAAAAAAATCCAAGGAAGTAAAAAAGAGGAAATCAGCTGACAAACAAGCTCAGTACACACATTCAGGCAGGACAAAACGTCCAAAGACTCAGCAATCTCCTACTGTCAGTAACTGGGAGGCAGAGAAGAGATGGCCACCTCTAGGCCTCTTGCCTAGAGATTCAGAGTCAGTGTGGGTCAAAGAAGATAGGTATCACTTGTAGCAGAGATTCCCAGAAATCTATGAAAAGGTCTGATTCCCAGATTCCCCACCCCACAGACAGCCCTAGTAGACAAGTCTGTTGGGGGAGAGCTTGCCTATTCCCCCACAGTGGAAGCAGTGGGGGTGGTATCTATTGGGAAAACAGATGTGAGAATAATTGAGGGGTTGGTGGAGGGATGAGTGCTTCACAGGACATACTAGTAGGGCTGGCTGGAATCCTGGAGGTCCCCACCCACAAGTTCCTGCAGCTATTCCTCACCCCAGGCTGGGTGTCTGCCAGACAGAGCTCCATCTCCAAAATGTCCTCAGGGCTTAGCCCAAGCTGGGTACAGAGCAGGGACATGAGGACCGAGTGGTGCCGCTCATCCTGCAGGACAGAAAACATTAGGAGAAGGGTCTGTTCTTCCTCTCCTTGCCCCTTCTCAGGGGACTGATTGGTACCCCCTCTGTACATCCTCCCCAGGAGCAGGGGAGCCCTCTTACGGTAGGATTGAGAGTCCCTGGCTCAGGAGTCCCCTTCTCCAGCTCCTCCTGTACTACTGTGGCAAGAATGGGGACTCTGTAGGGGAGAGGGAAAACAGATATGAGAGGCGTGAGAGGGCAGCATGAAGAGGGCTAGAGGGCATGGCAGGGCGGAGTACCCATAAACTTGGGCATCTCCTGATGGGGAAGTGCCCTTGTCCTTCAATCTCCAGCCCACTCCCCAAATGGCAGAGCTGTGAGGATCCTTGAACATCAATTGGGTCCCAAGAGTGGAACTTGTCTATGGCCATTAAGCATTGGTCTCCCAGGTCCCGCCAGGCTCCTCTGTCACCTGGTGCCATACCCCATCCCTCCCTGCCACAACAGTCCCCTGCTCCAGTCTCACAGGTGTATCTCTGGGTTAGGCCCAAAGGTCTCGTTGATGTTTCGCTGCAGATGGATGGCCAGGTGTGGGATGCGAAGAATAGGCCGGTCCACGTGCACCAGTCGCTGCTCCAGCCGACCTGAGGTGGGACACTATGGTCCACAGGCCAAGTCAGCCCACGGCGCCTACCAACCTTGGTTGGTCAAACCTCTCACTTCAACTAGACTAACCACAGTGGTCTTCTGAGTTACCCTACCCTTCTTCCCCAGGGGGCTCTCCTCTAGTACCCTGAAGGAATGTGATATTCAATCTTCAAGCAGTTGAAACCCAGATCCTCCCCAGTCCCCAACCCTGATTCCTACCTTGATAATGACCCGCCCAGCCAAGGTCAGGTCACGGTCAAACCAGGAGCTCCAGATCCCACCACCATAGGTCTCTACACCAACCTGCTGAAAACCCATCTGGCCACGACGAGACCGGCGTTTCACCTGACCATAAAGACAGGAAGTCAGAGAAGGCTGAATGACAAGATTTGAACATGAGGAAATACAGAGAAAGTATCAGCATCAGATGAAGGGCCAAAGTGAGTAGCAAGGGCAAAACAGTTCTAGATTTTCTTCTGTGCCAATGGATAAAGCCCCCCAGTTTGTGCCTCCTGGTTTTCTTTTGTCCCCACAGGGCTCCTGATACCTCCCCTCACCCTAGTACACCCCTAGCTCCTTACCCGGAGGCAGGGACTGTCGGTGTGGGCCCCAATGAGGCTGAAGCCATTGCCAGGAACATACTGGCCCCCCACAGCAAAAGCAATGATGGTAGAGGAATTCCGGGTCAGGAAGTACTGGAGGGGAGGGATGAAAGATAGGGGTGTGAACTGCTTGGCCAGAGGACACACAGGACTTTGAGACTCAGCTAAGGATCTACCCATCGGTTCTCAAACCCTAGTACCTTGCTCTCGGGCTTGATATCCCACCTCTCTGTCTCCTTGAGTTCACGGAAGCCAGCCTGGAGGAGGCGGTTGCGACACTCAGCCACAACTGTAGAAAAAGGACGCTCTCACAGCAATGGAAGTCGGTGGGGGGCACATCCACCCTTACTCTCCCTTGCCCTGGTCACTTACCGTGGTAAGGAGAGGGACTCCTGTTAATGAACTTGAGGAGCTCCCAGGCTGCGGCCTGCACCGCCTCCTTGCGGGCCAACTTGCCATTCATGGCCACCTAGGGGAGGGGGGCGCTCAGGGTCCTACCAGGTCTGGGACTCCTACCTCTTATACGAGCCACGAGGACTCCCCCCCGTCACACCCCTCCCCCCCAATAGCTACTGCTCTATGGCTCGGATCTCTGCTTCTGCCCCTCTTCCCAAGGGCAGACCCAGATGCCGGGTTAAACCTCTCCGGGCTGAAAGCTTCGTTTTCCCGCCAAAGGACCACCATCTAGCAGCGCTCTGGGCCCAGCTATTTCCATACGGCCAGCCCCCTAGTCCGAGCGTTGGCCCGGCCCCCTAAGTCCCACCCTACGTCCCCGCTCAGTCAGGAAATCCTGATTTGTAGCGGAATTCCGAGCTCCCAAGAGAACCCTAAATCTGACCGTTCTGCACCGAGCGCAGGACCCCAGGCAAGAACCGAGTACCTCACCTCCCCCCACAACTAATTAGTGGCAGGACACCCCTGCCAACTCCAGTAAGGCCCGCTGGCCCGCAGCAGGGTTTCGGTTTCGCTTTGGGTCAGCCCTGCGCTCAGCTCGGCGTCGCGCTAAGCTTAGACCCGAGTGGTCGTCGGGCCGGGTCTGGAATCGAAATGTAAGCCGGCGGGCGGCAGCCACCCACCTGCATAGCCCCGACGTGAGGGCCGCTCACCCGGCCCGGGCCTCTGGCCGCCTCCGCCCCGCCCCTCCTCAGGCCACGTTATCTGCTCCTCCCCCGTCCTGGCCGGGCCCCGGCCCCGCACCCACCGCGGCCTCCGCCCCGCCCTCGTCCGGCCTTGCCCAGCCTCTGCCCGGGTCCCGGGTCCGGCCTCGGCTAGCAGTGTGCCCCGCCCCTCGCTGGGCCGCGCCTTGGCCCCGCCCCTGTCTCGTCGTTCGCCCCGCCTCCCAACGGTCCTCGCCCTCGACCCGCCCACCGCGCCGCGGCAACCACCCGCAGCCCGGGCTAGTGCCCTCTGGCGCCACGGAGGTGCTAGGACAGCCGTTAAACTGCCGCCTCTCACCACCTTCCGCAGTGGTTGGGGTCCTCGCCCCCGCCAGCTCGCCGCGTTGGATGGGTACAATATAAAGTGCTCTCTCTCGCCACGCCTACTCTTGTGATGACAAAAGCAGCATGGCTAATGTACACGCTCAGGGTGAGCTTTAGCAGTAAGATAAAGCTTACCGTGTTATCTCGGTTAGTCTTCTCAGCTGCCCTATCAACCTGGGACTTTTACTGTTCCCATTTTATACGTGGACTAACAAAATACAGAAAGGAGTAACCTGTCCGGAGTAGCAAATGCAGAGGTGGAGTTTGGACTCCATCGGTTTGACTGCAGAGGCTGACTGAAACAACTGCTAGATCTTTTCAGGTCTTTTCTCGGTCTTTTCTATACACCTTAGTAAATGTCATAAGGGAAGCGCTGGAGGGGCCCATACGTTAATGACTTGCCCAAGATCACAAGACTATTTGGGCAGACCTGGGGTTTTGACTCTGATATCTATGTTCTTAGCACTTACTAAAATGATACAAAAACAAACAAAAAACAAAAACAAAACACCATATGTTCTTGGAGGCAATTCCAATTATTTCCACGTCAAAAGTAGTGAGTAGCAATTTAAAAACCCATGCACCTGCCTGGCTGTGCATTCAGATCAGGACTCTGGTGGACCCAGGTTTAAAACAGGACCCAGCCATTAGGGGTGTGATCAACATTTAGGGATCACAGGTCCATAGCTCAGTGTGACATTTACGTACTTAATGGAGTGGGAGTGATGGGGAGGGGGCAGGGAGAGGTTGGAAAGGTCCTTCCACCCTCAAGCGAGTAAATATTGAAGGGGACCTTTGTATTCTTGAATACCTAGAATTTAAATTTGCATGATTAAATATACATGATTCCCTCCAGGTGCCGTGGCTGCATGTGTATAATCCCCATTACTTGGGAGTCTGAGGCAGAAGTGTGAGGCCAGCTTGGACAACTTAGCAAAACCCTTCAAAACAAACATTTAAAAAGGTGGGGGACATAGCTCAGGGGGAGAGTGCTTTCCTAGCACATGTGAAGTCCTGGGTTCATTCCCCAATTCTGAAGAAAGAAAAAAAATCTTGGGATTCCCTAACCACTTATTGGAATAAGTGGTTGTATAAAGTTCTGTGCTGAGTGGGACATGGGAAAACATTCTTTCTGAGACAGGGTTTTACTATGCTGCCCAGGTTGAGCTCAAAATCACAATCCTCCTCCCTCAGCCTCCCAAATGGCCAGAATTCCAGGTGGGTGCCACCACACATGATAAAGGAGGGTAAAAAGAACTTTCTTGATTTCTGAGAAGCTAGAGGCTGACTCCTAGAGAAGGGCCACATTCAAGGAAGACGGTGAGAAGAGCCGTACAGAGCTAATATTTTCAGTCAGTCCTCCATGTCAGTGGATTTGCACTTCTGGATTCAACTAACCACAGATATTTGGTTTAAAAAAAAAAGTAGTACCTGTACTAAACATGTGCAGCCTTTTTTCCTTGTCATTACTTCCTTAACAATACAATTTAACAACAACCATTTATATGGCATTTATATTGTATTAGGTATTATAAGTAATGGAGAGATGATTTAAAGTCATTTAAAGATGATTTAAAGGAGGTTGGGCATAGTACATATGCAAATACTACATCATTTTATGTGAGGGACTTGAGTATCCTTGGGTTTATGTTTCCACTGGGGGTCCTGGATCCAAACCCTCACAGATAACAAGGGAGAACTCCACAAAGGAAGGAGACTTCAAAAAGAATCTTTAATGTACAAGCAGAGAAACAATAGCTGTACTCCATTTGTGTTCAATGAATCAAAAATTAAATAAACAAAAAAAATAAAAAAGAACTTCAATCTGAAATATTAATAAATCACTACCAAAGCTTAAAAAAAATAAAAAAAATAAAAAATAAAAAGAATCTTTAATGTTCTGATTACAAAAGAGTGCATGCTCATAGGGGAAAGTCATACATCACCAAAGTGCATAACTTAGAAAGTAAAAGTAAACATTTGATAAATTGAACCTCCATTCTTGATTTTTAAAGCAGAAACCAGAAAGAAGCCAGGTGCAGTGGCGCATGCCTGTAATCCCAACAACTCAGGAAGCTGAGGCAGGAGGAATGCAAGTTCAAAGCCCACCTCAGCAACTTGGCAAGGCCCTGGGCAATTCAGTGAGACTGGTTTTCAAAATAAAAAATAACAAGGGCACCTCTGGGTTCAATCCCTGTACAGGAAGGAAGGAAGGAAGGAAGGAAGGAAGGAAGGAAGGAAGGAACGAGAAAGAGAAGCAACAAAGGACACCTGCTAGAAATCTATAGCAAAAAGCAGGGAAATAACAGAAGTGCCCTGGTTGAAATTTAAAGTAAGACACTGATGAGCTCTAACTGCTGGGCATCAGTGTGGATCCATAGTCAGAGCCGGGGCCACAAAACAAAATAAATGATTACATATATGGAAAAGTAAACTTGATCATGACCTATAGATTTTATTATTAAATAGAATCCCCAAGAATATAAATTGTCAAGCTATTAGAACTGGTAGAAGCAATGACCTGATTTAAAAAAATAAAAATGCTTTCCTGTTCAGCAATGAAGTAGAAAATATAAAAGGAAAAAAGGTTCTATTTGCAAGAACAAGAAATACTATCAAATTTCTATGTAAGATATGAGAGACCCAATCTCATTTTAATCAGGGAAATACAAGTTAAAAAAGAGATGCCTAGTTTTATTTATAAGATTAACAAAAATGAAAAAGCTGGTAATGTGTTGGAGAGGTTGATTTATACCCAATTTTCAGTCGTGTAAACATTCCCCATGACCGATTTCAAGCTGCCAACATGATGTCACTGAACACAGAATTGGGAAGAGATATGCAGAACCATGCCATCATATTGATTTCCATTGTACACATGCAATGAACATAAATAATCTCAAGAGCATAGATTTAGGAATAAGTGGGAATTGAATAATTGAGAAGGTGATTTTTTAAAACTTTTTATCATCTCTAATATAATATTTAATTGCAATTCTATATGATTTGATGTTTCAATGATTGATTTGTTAAACAACAGGCTCACCAAATTCCTAGAGATTTGATAATCAGTTCTCATAAACTGATCCAAGTTGGCTCCAGCAGAATACTCTGCCCACACTCCATATCTTTGCTATTAGAAGTGCGATCTGTTAACCCACAGCACCAATAGCACTTGTGAGGTTTTTAGAAATACAGAACCTCAGGGCTTACCCTAGACTTACCATAATCTACATGTTAACAAGATCCCTAGATAATTTGAATGCATGTTTAAGTTTGAGACACAGTATTTCAGAGTACCATGTAGTAGTAAATAAAAATCAGGTCAATCTTTATGTATTATCACAGAAGAAAGTTCCAAATGTATGGTTGAATAATAATAATAATAAATCAATTTCCAGAAAGTTCATAGGGCAAGGACACTTAGGTAAATTTTACACAAGGAGCTAAATTTCCAGATTTTATATAAATGCATAGAAACAGGTTTGGATGGCAAGTAGTCACCTCTGTGTAAGGGAAAGATATTGGGCACAGGGTAGGCATGGGAGACCAAAGAATTATTATGGGACCTGAAATATTTGTAAGAATCCTTGCTTCCCTCATTGTAAAGCTGGGTTTACAATGTTACCATTATTCATTTATCATTTTGGTTTAATAAATATTAAAGTGTAAATGGCTGAGTTAGTATAACAATTGGTTGTGCATATCAATGTGAGTAGATATGATATATATGCCCTTTCTGATCCATTGGTTTATGAGAGAAGCTTTCTAAGTAGTAATTTGTCACATAATTGTCAAGGGTAATTTGGGATTCAGAAGACCAAAGTAGAGCTGTAAGGAAGAGGTGTGTGTGCCTGTGTGTGTGTGTGTGTGTGTGCTCATGGGCACACACATGTATATCCTGCCCCTGCCTGCTAAAATGGGTCCAGCGAGGGGCTAAATCAGACTGAATCAGATTATCTTGATTTCCTATTGCCAAGACAGCTCTGGGTATCTCACTGGAGGTAAATATGTTGTGTGTTTCAATGAATAAAAACTTTTCTTCTAGGTATGTAGGAACTTGCACAACGTGGTACAATTCGTCCTGTTTCAGTGTTGCTGGAGGAGCACTCTAGTTTTGAACATAGGACTTCTGCCTCAGCCCCGTTTTCCATATAGTACTTAACTGATGGAGAACTACAAATCCCAGGATGCTTGAGGTAAGTGACTCAGGCCAAGATAATCATTTCCAACCAATTATGAGCTAGGAGGGAGATTTAAAAAGTACCAAGAGAAAAAAATGTATAAGACACTATAATATTAATTGCAAAGGCAATGTATGGAACTGCAGTTATGATATGCTGCTGTTTATATGTGTAAATTCACACACTCATATATGATGAATCACAAGAAAATCCTGACTCTGGAAAAGAGAAATGGGATGGAAAGGAAGAGACACTTTTTTTCATAAATTCTTTTTACCTTTGAATTTTTTTATTCAAATGTATTAGATGTTTTGAAATTAAATGTTTTGAAATGTTTTGAAAGTACATTTAAAAAGTTACAGGTGGAAAGATGGTCTTTAAGCACTTTCTATGACCATGATTTTGTCTTCTACTATACCCTGATTGAGGTAGTAAGCATTTGTTGGTTAGATTTTACCTAAAAGCCTCCCAGTATAATACTAGTGTTTCAAAGTGCACATATAAGACTGTATTATCCTCTGATAATGGAAATTGTGTACTTGTGCAAAGGGAAATGGATGAAATGCTTCTTTTGATAGTGACACTTAAAACAAAAAATAAAAAGCCAGAGATGAGATAGGGAAAGCTTTGGGCAAGGGGTTACCCTGCCCCATTCTTTATTCATCTATGCTAGAACTACAGACTGTCTGTCCTCCCTGTTTCCTACTCCTGACTTCCTGTCCCTTCTACCCAGTATGGATCATCTGTTCCATAATATGATCACACCCTTCAAGTCCCTTGCCCTGCTCTAGATTTGCTTAGTTTCCTGGCAAAACCTCAACCCTGACTGCGACTGATCCCCTACCTGCTCTGTACCCATGTGAGTGGAGAAGCACACAGTCATGCTGACCTTTTGCAACCTCTAACTTAAAAAGGGGTCCTGTCTTGCCCAGAGTGCCTATTGCACCTCCCAGCCTGTATGTTCTCCCACTTTCTGGACACTTTTATTCAGTGTCCATCTCCACATCCTCACTCTCAGCTGATAACCCTGGTTCCAATCTTACTATGGAAATGAAGCCTTCAAAAGAGCACTTTTAGACAGGCAAGGTGGTGCATGCTTGTGAGCCTAGCGATTCAAAGCCAGGCAGGAGGATCGCAAGTTTGAAGCCAGACTCAGCAATTTAGTGAGATCCTCAGCAACTGAGCCAGACCCTGTCTCAAAGTAAAAAGTAAAAAGGACTGGGGATCTAGCTCAGAGGTAAAACACTCCTCAGCCCTTGTTTAAAAAAGAAAAGAGTACTTAGTCCTTGTTTTTTCGAATAAATTAACCATGCTTCTAAGGCCTCTCCCTCCTCTTGCACACAAGGGTCTACCCCTGTTTATTACTTAAGGGCACCATGTCTGCAATTCTCCTCTTCCATCTGCATTATTAAACTCTGCAATTCTAGTGGATCATGCTGATTGGCATACAAACATTCTCTAATTTCTCCCATTAACAAATAAACCTTGCTCAACCGTGTGGCACACATCTGAAATCCCAGTGGCTCAGGAGGCCAAGGCAGGTGGATCACGAGTTCAAAGCCAGCCTCAACAAAAGCGAAGCACTAAGCACTCAGTGAGACTCTTTCTCTAAATACAATACAGAATAGGGCTGGGAATGTGGCTCAGTGGTTGAGTGCCCCTGGGTTCAATCCCAGGTACCCCCCCCCAAAAAAAATCTCTTTTACTCCCAATTTTCCTCCAGCAATGACCTCATTTTTCTTCTCCCCTTTAATTAAATTTGCTTTTTGAGAAAGAGTTATCTGGATTTACTGACCTGACCCCAGTTCCTCTTCTCCCATTCTCTTGAAAATTCTCTGGAATGACATTTGCTTTAATCATTCTACAATGATTTTTTTATTTTTCTTTCTTTCTTTCTTTCTTTTTTTTTTTTTTTTTTTTGTTCTGGGGATTGAACCTGGGAGCACTCGACCACTGAGCCACATCCCCAGCCCTATTTTGTATTTTATTTAGTGACAGGGTCTCACTGCTTAGGGCCTCACTAAGTTGCTGAGGCTGGCTTTGAAGTCACGATCCTCCTGCCTCAGCCTCCCAAGTGCTGGGATTACAGGCATGCGCCACCACGCCCGGCCTACAAATATTTTTCTTGTGAAGGTCAAAACAACCTCCACAACACCGAAGCCAATGGTCTGTTTGTTTTAAGTCCTCACTGTACTTGACCATGGGCCATATTTGACAAAGCTGCCCATTACCTGTCCTGGAAACTCTTCCTTCATTTGGTTTCTAAGATACCTATGGCCCTGACTTACCACTCATTTGCATCTTCTTTCTTGGTTGCTCCTCATCTCTCCATCTCTCTTTCTCTTTTTATGGTACAGGGGATTGAGCGCAGGGGCACTGTACCCCTGACCTGTATCCCCAGCCCTTCTTATCTTGAGACGACAGCATCTCCTGATCATTAAATGGAAGCCTCAGGATTCAGCTCTTAGATATCTCTCCACTCTCACTTCTTGGCTGATCTTTTCTAACTTCACAGCTTTTTGTAGCTTCTACACAGTGACAATTCCCAAACTTACCTATATATCTAACCTATCCCGTTGTTTATGCAAATATATCTGTATGTCACTGGGCTTGGTAGCACAAGCCTGTAATCCTCAGGAGGCAGGAGGATGGCAAGTTCAAGACCAGCCTCAGCAACTTAGTAAGACCCTGTCGCAAAACAAAAAAATAAAAAGGGCTGGGGATGTTGCTCAGTGGTTAAGCACCCTTCAGTTCAATCCCCAGTACCACCTCCAATCTCTGTATGTCTAATGGGAAACTCCAGTTTCCTCTGTCTAAATCAGAACTCCCTACTCCCCCAAACCTCCTCCATCTGCATTCTTCCCAATTCAGTAAATCACAACTCTGTCCTTCCAAATGACACACTCCATATCATTTGTGGTACCTCTCTCACATCCCATGTCACATCCATCAGCACATCCTTCCACCCCAGGTTCCAAACTATGCCTTCTCCAGCATCTCCAGAGGGACTGTTCTGGTCCTCTGTCCTCCCTTTTGGCATCAGTGTCACATCCTATCTTAGGTTCGTAGGAAGCAGTGTCAGTTTTTGTTAGCTCAGAGTAACCCGAAGTCCAATGACATGTAACTTTCACTTTGCTGGAGTGATCCTCAGTGTCTTGCACGTGGCAAACATGCAATACATATTTATTGGAACAATGAGATTTTTTAAAAATAATTGTTCTTTATGAAAAAGGCCTTCTTGGAATACTATGCAGCAACAAAAAGAACAAACCAATAATAAAAGCAACAGTTGGATCTCGCAGTGATCTCATGGGCATTATTCTCAATGAAAAAAAAATGACAAATTATGGAGATGGAGAACAGATTACTGGCTGCACACATAGAATGGGGGAGAGGTGGGTGTGACTCTTAAGGATTACTCAAAGAACATCTTTATGGCAGTAGTTCCGTATCTTGTTTACAGTGCTGTTATGACTGTATGTGATGAAATAGGGTTTCCAGAGACTGGGGGACAGCTCAGTATTGGGGATAAGGCCCTGGATTCAAACCCCAACATGGGAGGTGGAGCAGATTGCCAGATAAAATACAGGGTTCTCAGTTAAATTAGAATTTAAGATAAACAAGTAGTTGGGGGGTTCTTTTTTAGTCTAAATATAGTCCCAAATATTGCATGGGGAATACTTGTGTTAACATACACACACACACATACACACACACACACACACACACACACACACTGAATTGTTCTGTAATTTTACTTGCTAAACCTGGCAATCCTAGAAAAATTAGCCTAAAAGTATATGCACACACATTTTATCAATGTCACTGTCCTGGTTGTGGTTTTATGCCGCTGTTATGTATTTTCCCTGGTTGTGGGAAACCAAGGGAAAGGCGCGTGGGACCTTGGCACTTTTTTTGAAACCTTGAGTGAATGTACAATTATGTCAGATCAAAAGGTCTTTTTGAATGACCCTCAAAAGAAAACTAATTACTTCTTAGGTGATGCAAACAGAAAGGTATAGGAAATGCTGACTACTGACCTTGAAGTTTTATGGAGCGCTGTAAAAGTGGCACTTCACAAAGGTTTTAAGCAGTATTCCTCTTGACTGTCAACACCCTCATGCAGTTATTGACCATATTACAAAGTGGTTATAAGCACAAACTTGAGATCAAACACACCTGGGTCAAATCCTGGCTCCTGCATTTATTTATTGATGTCGTGGTGTTGGGGATGGCACCGAGGCCCTCGCACAGCTAGGCAAGCGCTCCACCGCTGAGCTGCATCTCAGCCCTCCTCCACTTATTAGCTGTGGTCTGTGCTTGCCATGGTGTGCTGGGCCAGCCCACACTTTTCTCTTTCCTGCCCCACATCCAGTGACAACAGGTGGGAAACTTGAAACAGGCCCAGGAGAAGTGGCAAACACTACAAAGTAGGTCTTTTTTTTTTTCCTAGAGAGCTACTAGCGAAACATTTACCATCACACCAGATTTTGAGCCTCAGTTTCCTCATCTGAACTGTGGGCGAAGATAACAATAGTAACCTCAAAATGCTATAAGTGTTAAATAAGATAATGTCTCTAGGGTGCTTATCATTGAATTGTCCAATAGTAAGTGAGCAACACATGTTAGCTAGTGAACTCTCATGGTCATGTCTCATATTAAACTGTGAGAACTTAGGGCAGGGCTGTGCCTTACTGTGGTTTTGTTTTGTGTTGGTGGTGTTTGTTTTACTTACTCATCTGTACCTTTAGTAACTGGCACAGGATCTGACATAAAGTAGCTGCTAAATAAATGTCTACTAAAGTTACTGAATCAATGGCAAATAATGCTGGGAATGGTGGCACACCCCTGTAATGCCAGTGGTTTGGAGGCTAAGTAGGAGGATTGTGAGTTCAAAGTCAGCCTCAGCAACTTAGCAAGGCCCTAAGCAATTTGGCGAGACCCTGTCTCTAAATAAAATGCAAAAAAAGACTGAGGTTGTGGCTGAGTGGTTAAAGGCCCCCGGGTTCAATCCTTGGTATAAAATTAAATAAAAGGCAAATAATAGTAACTTGGGATAATATGCTGCTAGAAAATTTGCATATTAATATAGGCCCCTTAGGATTTACTTAATCTTTACTTATTTACTTAGTAGTACTGGGGATTGGACCCAGGGCCTCACACATAGTAGGCAAGTGCTTTACCACTGACCTTTATCTCCAGCCCTTTTTATTTGCAACACGGTCTTGTTAGGTTGCTGAGGCTGGCCTCAAACTTGTGATCCTCCTGCCTCAGCCTCCTGAGTAGTTGGCATTACAGGTGGGCACCCCATGCCTGGCTCTAGGACACAATCTTTAATCTTTGGGATTTTCAGGCTCTGGGACAGGATGCTGGGAAAGTCTGGGAAACTCTTACCACCCAAAGCTAATGTCTACTGTTCATGACCTGGCCCTGATTTCCAAGGAACCAGTCTCATGGGGTGCTCCCTCTAGGAGGCAGAAGCAAGGACTCACCTCTCCTTCCTCTGGGAGCCAAGATTGGGCATTTCTGGCTCCAAGCCTGTCTGGCTAGAGGTCATTTAATCCTCACTGGATTTGTCCTGTTTATTTTAGTGAACAGGGCTGTTTACCTTTAGTTTTTATTTCTAGGGGTGCTTACTCATTTTGCTTCCCTTTTATTTACTCTTTGCAAGCACTCGGGTTTGAGTAAATATGTCTATAAAGTTCCAAAGACTGGGTTATTCTGTGTCTGGTATTTTAATGGCCTTTAAACAGTGTCTGCTCAGGTAAGCATTTTATAGATGGGTCGAAAAGATAGGGGATTGTGTTCTTAGCGGCCTCTGACTCCTTCCAGGCTCACAGCTGGCCACCAACAGCCTATGAATCATGGCTTTTCATCAGCAATAAAAATATCAAAAGCCAACACCCATCTCAAACAGAGAAACTGACCTGAGCTGATAGACATGGTGGGCGTTTCAACTCTAAGGTAGTACTCAGGGTTTAAATTCCCTGGAGTGCTTTTTAAAATGAAGACTCAGTAGCCTCATACCTGAAAATTCTGATTAGGAAGATTTGAATATAGGCCCAAGGATCTGCATTTAAAAAACATTTTTTTTCTGTACCAGGAATTGAACTCAGGGGGGCTTAACCACTGAACCACATCCCTAGCCCTTTTTATGTTTTATTTAGAGACGAGTCTCACCGAGTTGCTTAGGTCCTTGTTAAGTCACTGGACCTGGCTTTGAATTCACAATGCTCCTGCCTCAACCTCCCAAGTCTCTAGGATTGCAGGTGTGCATCACTGCGCCCGGCCGGGGTGCTCTGCAGGCACTGCAAATCATTTTTCCATCCCTAGACTACCTGAGAAACACTAATCTAGATTCTCAAAAACAGTTGTGTGGCTGGGTGGGCTGCCATTGCTGGGCAGCATGTTGAGAAGCTGGGGAACCAGGCAGGGCTGTTAGGATTGAGTACATAGATGCTCAGCACACTGCTCCTCCCTGGTTAGCTGGGATGATGTGTATCTGTGGGGAGCCATTCTTATTTAGCAGAATCAGACTAGGTTGAGCCATGGGATGCAAAGGCCTGGCTTCTAGGAACTGCCAGGAGGCATGTGGCACTGTGTGGGAGTGGTTCCCTGTCTACTTCTGGAATTTTCCCCCTAAGAGAAGTGCTACCCTGACTTCACCCTATCCTGTCCATCATAGAAGAAGCTCTTCCTGGTCCTGGCCCCCTTTACATGTATATTATAAATAAAAGAGTGTTGGGCGAGTGGTTGCTGTAAGAGGCCAGAGCTGGTATGGCCAGACTCATCATGCCCTCTCTCATTTAAAAAGAGTATTGGCTCTGTGTGTTTATTGAGTAGATAAATTTTTTTGGGTAGTAGATAGAAAAACTGTCAACATTCTCCTCCAGCAGTTAACCCTTTTCTCCTCCATGGGGGATGTGGCAGAGAGGACCCCCACTTGTGTCATTCTCTTAGTCCACTTATGCCAGGTCCAGTTTGTTGGCAGATCCAGGGTGAGGATCATATCTCATTCATCTCTCTAGTCCCCATGAGACCTAACATGGTGCGTGCTCACTGGCTGGTGCTCCAGGAGGTAGCCATGTCTTCATAGGCTGGGGCACCCCCACTGGGCACAGAGAAAGAAACAGGCCCAGTTACTAGCAGCTGGAAAGCCAGGGGTTGAGAATGGGCATGGCAGACAGGCTGAGTGCCATGGAGACCTGCTTACCTCCTCCTGAGGCCAGGGGTAGCTGTGGCTGTCCATGGTGGACACAAGTGCCCCTCTGCCCCCACTTGTAGGATCTTCATTCCAACCCCCAGAACCCCTTATGACATCATCAGTGCAATATGAAACAGTGACATTCTCAGAGCACTGCCAGCCTCAGGCTGGCTGTTGTGGTCAACGTCTCAAGGGCGACTCCTGACCTGGGGAGGGGACCCTTGTATTCCAGGAGGCTGCACACAAAGCCATCCTCTCTGCTTGAAGAAGTCCTCCCTTGTTCTCTGCAGGCCCCTTCCTTTCCTTCCTGCCAGCCAATGTGGTCATTATTTATTTGCATGCATTGACTTGCTTATGGTTTGTTTCTCCCATCAGCTTGTGAGCTCCACAAGGGCGCGCCTGCCTAGCTCACCGCTGGATCCAGAGCGCAGCAGAGCCTGAGTAGGCAGGACTCAGCAAGGCTTTCTGCGCATGGATACGTGAATGAGAGTCTTCACTGGCTCCCGACATCCATTCATTCACTCATCTGACAAGCATGCCTTGGGCATCTGCTGTGGGCCAGGCTCTGGTTGACCTGAATAACTCCTTTTCGGCCCAGAGGAGCTCCCCGCCCGGTGGTGGGAAGCAGGAGACACATCCTTTGTGTAATGCACCCTGACAAGGCCCGAGTCCGCAGTCTAATGGAGATGGGGTTGCATGGAGGAGCACGCTGTGGCAATGACAGGCTCTTAAGTCAGAGAAATGGTATCTTGTCTGGTAGGATTTCCCCTGCCTGATTCAGGGAGCCTCATCTGCCCTGAGGCCTCCGCCTCTGCTGACAACCCCGCCTGCTTGTTTCTGCTAATATTACAACAGGGTGCTTCTATAGAAACGATCTATGAAACACCATTTATAGCCATAACTGAACCACAAAAATCAATGCCCGATGTTCACTCCCATCAACAAAAGTGCTTTGAGGGCAGCCTGAGTGTGGGGCCAGTTTTTAGGTGCCACAGGGGATAAACAGATGAATATAACAAGGACTCTGTCCCAAAGGGGCTTCTCACTTCCCTGAGGAGACAGGACGCACGGGGATGAGATGATGAATTGCACGCAGCAGAAGTGGATATGCCAAGTAGAGAAGGAAGGCTCTGGACTGTGCTGTCCCACACAGCAGCCACTCGGGGCCTCTGAAATGCAGCATATTCCGGCCCCTCGAGAGGCACTGTAGGTGCCCAGTCACGTACATACTGGATTATGAACAAAATGGATGCAATATCTCCACTTTAAAATATCGATCACAGGTTGAAATGATAATATTTTAGATAAATGGGGCTAAGTATACTACGTCATTACAATAAATTTCACCTGCTTCTTTTTTTTTTTAAAATGAAAGGTCATTTCTCTAGTCATTGGCTTTTTTTTTTTTTTTTTTTTGGAACCAGAGGTTGAACTCAGGGACACTCGGCCACTGAGCCACATCCCCAGCCCTATTTTGTATTTTATTTAGAGACAGGGTCTCACTGAGTTGCTTAGGGCCTCGCTAAGTTGCTGAGGCTGGCTTTGAACTCGCGATCCTCCTGACTCAGCCTCCCAAGTGGCTTGGATTACAGGCGTGCACCACCGCGCCCGGCTTAGTCATTGGCTTTTTTAAAAATATTCTTTTAGTTGTTGATGGACCTTTATTTTATTCGTTTCCTTATATGCGGTGCTGAGAATCAAACCCAGTACCTCACACATGCAAGGCAAGCACGCTGCCACTGAGCCACAACCCCAGCCCCTCACCTGTTTCTTGTACATTTAAAAAATGTGGCATCTAGAACATTTAGAATAACATGCGTGGCTTTCATTTTATTTTTACTGGACAGTACAGGAGTTGAGAGGAGCCAGCAGGGCACCGACAGCCTGTGCTACTGCAGTTGGGAAGGAAATGGGACAATTGGAAGCGAGTAAGGAAGCCCCAAAGAAGGGCATGGGGAGAACATTTAAGAAATTTGATCAGGAAGGGGAGGAGAGACCATGGCAGCTCCAGGAGGCACCCGGTTCCCAGGAACAATGCCCACACCAATAGTGGGTGCTCACCAGCAATTCCTCCCCCTCCTGGGCACCTTCAGCCACCCTTTCCTGCAACAACTGTAAAGTGAGTCTCTTTCACTTCAATCAATCCTGGATAATGGAGAGCTGGTCTGAGATGACCAGTGAGCTGCATTCAGATGCCAAGTAGTGGTGAGTAAAATTCCTAGCCAGGACCTTCATTGCAAGTGTGGGTTAAAAACACATCACTTGACCTTGACTCCCAGCTCTGGGACCTGGGTAGGGGCAATGGTGGGGAGGAGAGATCAGGGATTTCCATGCCAGAGGAGCTGGGAGTCTAATTGGTGTTTGAGATGAGGGAAGATTTCTCAGATGATCAAGGAAGCCCTGGAGGAGGTGGCCAACCTGCCACCTAGCCAGACTAGGACACATTTCATCAGGGGAAATCAGGCAGTGGGAATCCATTGTTCGCTTCTCTGCCTCTGCCTCCTCCTCAGTCACCCAGAGAAGCTGTAAACACTTCAAGGATTAGCTCTGCATGTGGTGTCTGGGACATTGTGAACAACTCTTAGTGACTGTGTTTGTGTCTGTGTTAAATTGATCTTTTTTAACCCTAGCACCTAGGACGTGAGGCTTGGTACACAGCCAATGTTCAATATGTATTGATGAATGGATAAACATAGAAAGAAGAAGAAGTGCATGGGTGAACGGACGACTACTCTGTACAGCACAGAGCTGACTCTTGGAACGGGCTACCCTCATCCCGTGCTAGATTTTTGGAGGCGGGTACAAGAGGGGTCTTTCACAGACAGACTCCACAGTGTCTGGGTCCAAGGAAGACTGATGCTGAGCTGACAGCATTCTACCTTCCTACCTCCTGCCAAGAGGTCCCAGCCCACAAGCTCTGAGAGACAGCCCAGGCTTCCTGCTCTGGAGCTCTGCCCCAGCTCTTATCCTATTGAGTTAGAAACCCCTAAGGCCTCCAAAAGAAGAAAGATAATGTGCAGAACACCCCCAGGGTTGGATAAGCCGTTCTGCCAGGGGAGTAGGGGCATGTCTGAATTGCTTCTTAGACCAGCTAAGGAAGGGCTCCCGAGTCTTCAGGAAGCCTGCAGTTTCTCCTTTTGACCACTGGAGGGCACTTGGACCATGAACTATCAGATCACCACCTCCTGCTTCTTTGAAAAGCTGTGATTCAATTCAACAAACGTTTCAAAATCATCACAATAAGAATAGCTTTTGTGTGTTGAATATCCAATATGGTGACATATATAATATATACAATCTTGTTTAATGATCACTACAGTTGTTGTGAGTTACTTTGGCTGTTTTTAGGAAAAACCAAGGCTTATAAAAGTCAAAGAACTTACCTAAGGTCACTTAGTTAAAAGGGAGTAAGGACTTGAATCCTAGCCCTTAGGCACTGACCATGAATAATGAATGCATAGGAAGCTGAAAAGGACTCTCTGAATGGAGGCAGGGAGAAGCAAAGGCTGCATAGACATTATTGTTACCGACAATTTACACATTCTGAAATTGGAAGATGGCTTACAGACAATTTGTACATTTCATGTGTTAATGTTGTTTTCCCCTCGAAATGATGTTATTAAATAAATGAAGTGTCTCACAATTCATGGTGTCTTAACTTGGAGAAAATAAGGTCTTAGTAATACAAGGCAGGAAATGATGACTTTCATCTAACATTTAAATAGCACTTGCTAGGTACCCAGAATTGCTCTAAGCACTTTACACAGTCACTCAACTCTTCCTTATAGCGCCCCTCTAAGGAATGCATTGTTATGGCTCCCATTTACCGGTGAGAAATGGCTCAGAGAGGGAAGCCACTTGCCCAAAGCCACACAGCTAGAAAGAAAAGGGGCTGGGCTGAGGGATCAGGTAGCGTGGTTCCAGTCTGGGCTCTGAACCACTGTGGGTTCTGAGAAGGGAATAACTGGGGGATCATCAGACTGGAGCTGCTGGCCTTGTGAGGGGAGAGTCCACGGAAGAAATGCACTGTGGCAGTGAGGGTACTCCGGGCAGAGGCTGGGGGGGCGGGGGTGGAGTCAGAGGCTGCACAGCCAGCGCTCCCTGGGGCCTCCTAGGGGTGGGAAGAAGAGAAGCACAATGGGAGAACCCAGGATGGGCGAGTGCTTCAGTCTAGGGAAGGGCAGAGGCTACCCTGCCAGGCCCCTCTCCAGGGACAGGCCATTTGGGAAGTGCAGTGTGTGCTCAGGAAACGGCCAGATTGGATTTCAGGGAAGATTAAAGGAGCTAAATCCGGCCTGGGGCTGGGGGAGGTGTCCAAGAAGGGAACTGCAAAGGGCCAGAGGAGCAGCCTGGGACCTAAGGGTGGGGGTGGGGCTCCCACCCAGGCCGGAAGCCCTCTGACCCCAGTGAGGCTGGAATGTGGGGTCAACATGCAAAGCTATCCTCATTTAAAGGGGTGGAGGGGGCAGAGATCCAGAGAAGAGGAGTAAGCAGAGAGGCGAGAGGGAGAAGCTGGGGTGCAGCCTCAGCCCTGTGCGGAGATGTGGTCTGGAGCCCCAAGTCTTGGCTGGGAAGTGTGTGTGGGGGGACACTGTTGCTTGCAGGGTGTTGGTGGGGAGCTCTGCACAACACAAGGAGCAGCTGGAAGCTGCAGGGGGCCTGCACGGGCCTCCCACCTGCCCCTCCTCCTTCTAACCCCTCCCATAGCCTGAGTGGCAGCAGCGGCTGTGGCCCCTCCCGGTCCCAAGGGCAGGCGGTCAGTAGTCTATTCTGGTACCCAGGGTGGCTGGGAGCCTGGGAGATGGTAATGGGGAGAACCTGCCCCCTCTCTCTGAGGTGGAATCAGGAGGGGGCGTCAGGAGGGTTCTGGGATGGTAGGGGTATGGGTTCTGACCTCCAAGGGTGGGAGAAGAAACTCCAGTGAAGTTTCAGCAATTGTACCTCTGGGGACCTTTCACGGGGAAGGGAGTGGATCTGGGACATCTCTTAGTGGCTCTGGCACTCAGGAGCTGGGGCGGTGGGAATCCCCAGCAGCTGGCAGTGGACCCCAGAGTCTCTTTCCAACCTCCTGGCCCCCAGTCCTAGGTCTCCAAGCAGCTGCTCCGGGAGCCATGTGTGGATGAGGCCTGCTGGGGGCAGTCTGGGGCCAGGGTGCACTCAGGGGGAGCCTCTTCAGTCCTTGGGGCAACTGCACTGCCTGCTGGCCTATGGGTGGCCCAGGGCGGAGAGAACCTATTGGCTTCTTTAGTCCCCAGATAAGAAATTTTCATTGCCCCCTCCTGTGGGATGAAGGCTGATTCTTCTGCCAATGGGCCCTGACTCCCTGCCACCTCCCCTCCATACCCAGGCCCCTCTGTGGAGGGCAGCTGGGTAGGGAGAGGAGCAGGGCAGAATGTGGGGAGGGATCTGACACTGGACAAAGGGTTTTTCCTGTGGCGATCCCTTAGTAGGGCTGAGTTTAAAAGGGAAGAACCTGAACTGAGCCTGCCAAGTCCATCTGTGCTAAGGCCTGAGAGACCATGCAGAGAAATGAGCAGGCTTTCCAGGGGCCACCAACTAGGGTTCAAATCTAGGCTTTGTTTTTTACTTGCTGTGCACCTTAGGAAACTTCCCTCACCTCTCTGAAACTAGTGTCCACAGCAGTAAAATGGGGATGATAAGAGAAGTCGCTTTACAGTTTCACAATGTAATGAGGATCAGAGACACAGTGATTTATGTGGAGCTGACCATGACACAGTGCCCGATGGACGGCAAGGGCTCAATAAGTGACATCGCAAGAGCAAGAGCTTTGAGTCAGGCAATCCTGGCTCTGAATCTTGGCCCCATACCTGCTGACCTTAAGCATAGACTCACCTCAGTCCCTGGACCTCCCTGAACAGTTCCCTTCTTAGTCAAAAGGGGATGAAATATTGGTATCTGCTGGCCTTTAATGGGTGCTCCCTGCCTGCCAGGAACCCGCTAAATGGTTTACGAGGTTTCTCACTTACCCTTCCCAATACCCTATGCTCTTACTATCATTTACAGATGAGTAAACTGAGGCTCAAAGAGATAAAGAAACTAACCCAAGAGTGGTATATCCAGGATTTGAACCTAGGCAGCTGCCCATCATCTGCTTCCCCAGTTCCTCCCCAAACCTCTGCAGAGTTGAATGGAATTAAAGTCATTAACTGATTATCCAGCAGGTGTGAGAAGACAGAAGGATAAAGGGCTGAGGCTATGAGAATATTTAACAGTAAGGCCCCAAGGAGAGTCCTCTGGAACCCAATGCTCACTTTCATTGTGTGTATAGATGATTTGAGAATACATTTTCCTACCCACCAGCAAGAACAGTTCAGGGTGCTTTGGTGGCCTATGGTCTGGAGTGTCAGAGAAGGCCCTGGGATCTGAGTGGACCCCAAGCTGACTGTGACTCAGCTGGTTGGAGGATGAGGAGGATGATCCATGATCTATTTATAGAAGCTGTGCATAGTGACCCTGTGAGGTCATTGCCAGCCTGCTCAGGCCCTGTTTAAAGCACTCTACAGCCTCAGAGGGATGTAGGAAACCTGGAAAGGGCCCAGGAAAGCAGGAATATGACCAAACAGGAGGGCCTGAAACCAAAAAAGCCTATGAGGAGAGATGAAAGGAATGGGGAGAATCGGGCAGGAGAGAGAGCTGAGTGACGGCTGAGAGCCTGACAGTGCCTTCCAGGGAAGGCATGAAACCGCTCATCTTGTCTCTACCCAGGTTA
>JAJEJO010053910.1:0-72124 GCA_020662805.1 Glaucomys volans
GTTTAGTTTCATTTTGCTGCATATGGATTTCCAGTTTTCCCAGCACCATTTGTTGAAGAGGCTGTCTTTTCTCCATTGCATGTTTTTGCCTCCTTTGTCAAGTATGAGATACCTGTACTTATTTTTATTAAGAACACAGGCAACAACAGGTGTTGGTGAGGATGTGGGGAAAAGGGTACACTCATTCATTGCTGGTGGGAGTGCAAGTTGGTGCAGCCACTCTGGAAAGCAGTGTGGAGATTCCTTAGAAAACTTGGAATGGATCCACCATTTGACCCTGCTATCCCACTCCTTGGCCTATATCCAAAGGACTTAAAATCAGATTGCTACAGTGATGCAGCCACATCAATGTTAATAGCTGCTCAATTCACAATAGCTAGATTATGGAATCAACCTAGATGCCCTTCAGTAGATGAATGGATAAAGAAACTGTGGTATATATACACAATGGAATATTACTCAACCATAAAGAAGAATAAAATTATGGCATTTGTAGGTAAATGGATGATGTTGGAGACTGTTATGCTAAGTGAGATCAGCCAATCCCAAAAATTCAAAAGCCGAATGGTCTCTCTGATAAAGGGCTGATTACTTCAGCGCTGGGGGGGGGGGTGAATAGCAAGAATGGAGGCAAGATAGCTAGCATAGAGGGAAGGGAGGGGTGGGGGCGGGTGGGGGGTAAAATTAATAATAGAGTGTGTGACAGATACCATTGCCCTGTGTACATGCAAGAACGCACAGATGGTGTGACTCTACTTTGTGTACAACCAGTGAAACAATAGCTGTACTCCATTTGTGTTCAATGAATCAATAAGTAAATTTAAAAAAAAACAGTATTATGAGGTGGAACCTTTGGGAAATGTTAAGGCCAATAGAGTGGTGACCTCATGGGTGTCATTAATGACAATATAAAAGAGTGCATATGTCCCTATTTGCATCTTTTCCTTCTATTTTCAGTTACATTGATTATCCAGCAAGAAGATGCTTGTCAGAAGCTAGCACCATGATCATGAAATTTCCTGCTTCCAGCTCTCTGAGCCAGTAAGTTTACATTCATTATAAATGATGCCATCCCAGGTATTCTCTTATAGCAATGCAAAAGGAACTTAGCATCTTATACTCATTTTTATCTGTGCTCTCCATATTGTGCATCATCATTAAAAGTATAAACAAAAATTTAAGCCAAAATCTTTAAAGCATCAAAGGGCTTACTTGGCAGTGGGTAATATCTATTTGGAAAAGAAGGTAAATAATATGAAGAAATAATCACTGAAATTTTTCCAGTACATATTAAAGACGAAATTTAAGACCTTTTCTTGTCTAACAAGAAAAATAAAACAAATTCACTCTCAGACATATCAGGGTGAAACTAAAATCTGATTAAAAAATTAGAAAAAAAAAAAGACAAAAAGATAGAAAAAGAGAGTGTTTCCAAAAAAAAGTGTTGACATCTGTGCAGCTTTAGTGGAAACCAAAAGAGGGGAATGGAGTCTTTAATGCTCTTTAAGAAAACAATGGACAAATTGTATATGTAGTGATATACTCTTAAATAATTGTGGTGGAAAGAGGAAAATTTAAAAAAGGAGAGTATTTACTACTATAAAAAGTACAGTAAAGAAAATTTTAAAAATGTGTTCCTCAGTGGAAGGAAAATGTCAACCACAAAATTTTAAATTTGATGGAAGAAGTGATGGGCTACAAAAGAGATAAATAAATTTATAGACTTGTCTCTTGGCTTCCATGGATGACATATTCCAGGATTCATTGCAGATATCAAAATCTTCACATGCTCATATTCCTTACATAAAACGGCATATTACTTGGGTTTAGTTTGTTCATATTCTCTCATTCACTTTAAATCCTCCTTAGATTATTAATAATACCTAATAGAATACATTTGCTATTTAAACAACTGTTACACTGTGTTGTTTAAAAAGTGATTTTAAGGAAAAAGTTCTTTGCATGCTCATTACGACATAATTTTTTTTTAAATTTTTTGATCCATAGTTCATTTCCTCTTGACGTGAAAAACCACAAATTCAGTCTATGATAGATAAATATAAATGAAGGCATAAAATAGTGCTATTAGAGATGTATGATAACAATTGCATACACAATGGATTTAATGTGTCCCTAGGGCTTTGCAGGTAAGGGAAGGAGGATAAAAAAGCCTGTTGACTTAAGTTAGTTCTTAGGTCTAGGATGAATGTTGCAAATTCCAACATAAACGTTAAGCATAATAGTGAAAGGATGAATAATGACTAACTAATAGAGGCAAAATGAAATGATAAAGAAGTAATGATAAAAATTTTCATTATGCAACTATCATAGTCTCGATGTGTTGCTCTAAGTAAATGCCTGAGACTTAATGATATGTAAAAAATAAAAATTTATTTCTCAAGATTCTAGAGGGTAGAGAATCCAAGATCAAGGAACTAGCAAGTTTAGCATATTGTGATATCCTGGTCTCTGTTTCTATGGTAGATCCTGGCTGCTTTCTCACCTGGTGTATTGTGTAAGACCAAAAGGGTGAGAAAGTAGCCAACTTGGTTCATGCAGCCCTTTCACAGGGTGCTGGTGCATTCATGGAGTAAAACCCATCACTTAATAACTTCCCAAAAGGCTCAACCTATCAATATCACAACAATGAGTTTAACTCTCTACAGTGAACATTGGGAGACATTCAAATAATAGCAGAAACGTATCAGTCTTTGTGGGGTACAGTGAGCAGTCCTTAGCAGGAAGTTTACAGTATTAAATGCATATACTAGAAAAGAAGACAGATTGGAAATCTGTCTAATCTGTCTTAGTTCTAAACTAGAACTATGCTTCTAGTTTAGGAAGTGAAGAAAAACTTATATCCAAAGAAGCAGCAGAAAGGAGAAAAGAAAATTAAGACAGAAACCAATGACATGAAGAAGAGGAACTCAAATAGAGAAAAACAATAAAACCAAAACCTGGCTTTTTGAAAAGATTGAAGAAAAAGTGGATAATAGTGATTAATTAAATCACTATTAGTGATTTAACTAAAAAAAAAGGACATAAATTACAAATATAAAAATAACAAAGGGACCATCACTACAGATCCCACCAACATTAAAATTTAAAGAAGAGTAAAGGAATATTTTGAAAGAAATCTTTGTCCACAAATTTGATAAGATACCCGAAATGGAGAAAGTCCTAGAATGACCCAACAGACACTAGATTACACAAGAAAAACTAAACAGGACTTGGGAGTATCAGCAGTGTTAGAGCAACTAGCTAGCATGCGTGAGGTCCTAGGTTCAATCCTTAGCATTAAAAAATAAATAAATAAAAAGGAAGTAACAAATTATTTGAGTAGGCCTATATGTATTAAATAAATTGAATCAGCGTTCCATACTACCCAGGAAAGAATCCATACTGTGGTGTTGTTTCCTGTTGTAACTTAAAGGAAAACTGTCAAGAGGCCCATAGCACTTGATGTTCTGCAAATAAGGGAGGATGTCCTCAAATTTCAGTAGTAGGAACCCACTTATGGGGCACCAACCTTAATTTCCAGATGGAAACGTATATTTACAAAACTGACGGCATCTACATCATCAATCTGAGGATGACTTAGGATAGTCATCTCCTGACTACACACAATGACAATGAGAAAGTTGTGCAGGAAGTATTATTCACCCTTGGTGTGAATGAAAAAGACAAAGTTAGTCTTTGTTTTGCCATAGAACTCAGCAGTAAAACTCCTTGACACTTATTCAAAGGAGTTGAAAGCCTGTCTATACAAAAACCTGCACACAGAAGTTTATAGCAGCTTTACTCTCAATTGCCAAAACTTGGAAGTAACAAAGAATTTACCCAGTAGTTGGAGGGATAAATAAACTGTGGCATATTCAGATGATGGGATATAATTCAGCACTAAGATAAAGTGTGTTATGAAAGCATGAGAAGGTGTAGAAGACCCCTAAGTGCATAGAACTAAGTGAAAAGCCTATTTACTGCACAGTTCTAATTATACATGTTTTAGAAAAGGCCAAATCATGAAAATAGTAATAATTGGTCTCCAGAGTTTAATTGGAAACAAAAGATGAACTGGTGAAGCACAGAGGATTCAGGGGGGTAGTGAAATCTTTCTGTATGATTCTATAAGGGTAGATGCATGTCATTAAACGTTTGTCAAAACTCAAAGAATATGCAACCTCAAAATTGAACACTACTGTGAACTACGGATTTGGAGTGACATTGATGTGTCAGTGTAGGTACATCAGCTTTTTAAAAAGTACCATTCTGGTGGGGGATGTTGGGCCTAGGCAGTACAGGGGAAAGTGGTAGATGAGAAAACTCTTTACCTTCCACTCTGTTTTCCATGTGAATATGAAACTGCTCTAAAAGTAGTCTATTATAATTTAAAACAAAAATTAACAGCATTGCACAAGGAAACTGAAAATCAGTGATCCTTTCAGAAAAGATTTGGTAAAAGTGTTTAAGTAACTGATACAATAAACTAACAAATCATTAATTATGAAAAATAATACAGATAGTGCCCATCCTTCTGTCTGCATGTTGGACATTACCCACACTGTGGCCATTGTGTCTCTAATGATTGATACATCTTTGGCCTACACAGAGAAGAACTGGACTATGGAGATAGGAGAGTCAATTTTTTGGTTGTTTTTTGTGGTCAGTAGGGGAAAGAGGAGAAGAAAGTCGAATGTCTGGAATGAGGGAATGAAGATATGCATTTTGAGAGTCAGCCTTGTGATCAGGCTAACACAGAAATGTGCTGTTCACCAACCAGGACTCCCGATGAAAGTGAATCAAAACACAATATCCCAAACTGCACTCATCACCTCTTTCCCAAAACACTCCTCATTCTGTTTTCCCATTAAATTCACCATATTTCAATATTTCTCTTTCTTAGGCTCCAAATAATCACCTCTGTCTATGTCATTCTTTAATACTTATAATCAGACTCCATTTCTTCATGTCTCCTTTTAATTTAAACATGTAGTTTGATACCAAACTATGTGTATTATTAAAAAGTTATACAGGATTCACATTTTATATGATGAGATAAGTGGCTCCAGGGCTCAACCTTTTCACTGAAACAATGGACAGTCAAGTGAAAACTCTCAGCCTCTCCATTGCTGGAATCCTGGAAATCAGCAAAGGTTTATAAACATACTGTGTTTGCTGAATCAATAAAAAAGCAATCATACAAGTGGTAGGGAAATGCCACGGCATTTTTACTTACCCTTGGCACACCGTCCTCCCCTGTTCAGCAGAGATCTTGAAGAGAGCAGTCTTAATCCCACTGTAGAATCCTGGTTTCTAGAACTAAAAGAGCAGAGATATTATTCTTCAAGAATCTCATCTTTTAGACCTACTTGAAGAACTGGTCAAACACCCTTTCTTTTCCTTTTTTTCTATAGCTTTGAGCCCTCTCAGGTCATAAAAATGACTTTTCAAAGGATATTCCCTAAAAATCCTGCAAGGAAAATAAATAATCCTTCATTCCTGTGAGAGAAGAATATAAGGAAAACCATAGATGGGCTGAAAATGTGGGAGGAAAAGTTGGGAATAGAGACATGAGGGGAAGTAGGACATTGAAAGCTTCCTGATATAGGAATTTAGAAAGTCACACGCTTTCACCCAGCAGGATACATACCAAGCAAATGCCTGAAAAGACCCAAGGTTATACTTCTAACTGATGTTTAGGCTCAGGAAAAGCAGAAAGTGAAGAGTCACACAGAATGGTAAAGGTTGTGGCTAGGCATTGAGGGAAAATTCCAACACTGAGCCAATGAAAAGAATGGATGAGGCCTTTTTTCTTTCTCCAAGAATTAAAATAAATCTCTGTCAATAGCTCAGCTGACCATAGGCTAGAGGAACTGAGACTTCAGAGACCACACATGACAAAGAGAGTCTCTCCAAAGATGATTTCAAAATGTTCTTTAATGATTACAACCCATACCGGCCATCAAAAAAGAAAGATATCCTGTCATTTGCAACAACATGTATGAAACTGGAGGACATTATGCTAACCAAAATAAGATAGTCATGGAACAAAAAATTCTGTGGAATCTCAATTTTATGTGAAATTTGAAAAAGTCAAACTCAAAGATCTCAGAATAGTGGTCATCAGGGGCTTGCTAGAGAGTGAAAAATGGACATACCTTTCCAAAAGGTACAATGATTTAATGAGATATAATTATAATTTCTCCATCTATTGCACAGAATGGTGACTAGAGTTAATAACAACAAGGTCAACTTGATATTGTTAAGAGAGCAGATCTTGAATGTTATCACCACATTAAAAATGAAGTATATGAGGAAATAAACATAAAAGATAAAAATAAACAAACCCTGAGCACAAGGAAGAATCCAATTCTTGGAGTAATTACAGGACTATTTCAAAATGTCCAGTTTTCTACAAAAATTTAAAAACCTGCTACGAAATAGGAAAACAAGGATCATTCACAGTAAAACTAATAGATTATTTGGGAGATTGTGGAACCAAACTTTGACAGATGAATGGATAAAGAAACTGTGGTATATATATATATACAATGGAATATAATTCAGTTATAAAGAAGAATGATATTATGGCATTTGCAGGTAAATGGATGAAATTGGAAAATATCATGCTAAGTGAAATAAGCCAATCCAGAAAAAACCAAAGCTGAATTTTTTCCCTGATAAGCGGATGATGAAACATAATGGAGGTTTCAGGTGGCGGGTAAGAGAAGAATGTAGAAACTTTGGATTACATAGAGGGAAATGAGAATGAGGAGGTGCAGGGTTATGAAAGATGGTGAAATCTTTCATTATCCTATGTACATGTATGATTACACGAGTGGTGTGTAACTACATTGTGTACAACCACAGAAATTAAAGTTTGTACCCCATTTGTATATAATGAATCAAAATGTAGTCTGTAAAAATAAAAAATAAAATAAAATTTTTTAAAAATTGGACTTGTAATCCAAAGTTTTAAACAAACTGGCTTCAATATACTCTAAGAGCAAGGGAAATTATGCAAAAGCAGTTAAGGGAAACGAGAATACTGCTGTTTCCTGAAATAATGTATATAAATAAAGATGCACCAAGTTATAAACAGGACTAAACTGAAACTCTGGAGCTACAAATTGCACCTTAAATGAAGGATACACCAAGGATTTCAACAGCAGAGTTAAGGAAACAGAAGAATCAGAGAACTTTAATGATGCATGTTGAAAAGGGTATGCAGAAGGTGATACTGTCCTATATTCTCAGTAGTAATGTGAAGAGTCTGTTGGTTACCTGATATTTTAATATTGAATTAAAATATGCCCTAGGAATTCTACTTCTAGATATGCAATCTAAAAATTTGAAACAGGTGTTCAAGTAAGTAACATTTGTACACAAATGTTTATGGCAATACTTTCAACAGTAGCCAAAAGAATAGAAATAATTCAAATATCCATGAGTTGGTGATGGATAAGCAAGTTGAGGTACTTTCATACAATGGAACAAAATCAGTCCTATAAAGTAGTTCGGATATATCCACAATGTGGTTGAAACTCGAAAACATTATGCTAAGTGAATGAAGCTAGGCAGAAAAAGTCAAATATTTTATCATTTTCTTTATATGAAAATATTCAGAGTAGGTAAACCCATAGAACCTTAGGGCATATTGGTGGTTGTCAAGGTTCAGGGTAGGTGGGAGTGGGGATGCTTGCTAAATGAGTATAGAGTTGTCTTTCATGAGGACGAAAATATTTTGCAACTTGATAGAGATGGTAGTTCCACAACCTTGTGAATGTACCCAATGCCACTGAACTGTTCAGATTTAAATGCTTGATTTGATATTCAGTTAATTTCTTCTCAGAAAATTAAAATTTAGATTTTCAATTAAAGTATATGAAAACAAAGATAGTACAACCCCAAACCAACCACATCTTCATTATTTAATTATATTTTACTATTATTTATACTCTTTATTATTTACTTTTATTATTATTTTTTGGACTGGGAATGGAACCCAAAGATGCTTTATCACTAAGCTATATCCCAGCCCATTTATAAAAAATAATCTGGTTTTGACACAGAGTCTGGCTAAAGTTGCTGAGACTGGCCTCAAATTTGGGATCCTCCTGCTTCAGCCTCCAGGTTCTCTGGGATTACAGGCATGTGCCAACACATGCATTTTATTTATACTCTTGAATCCAATTTTGTCCTTTCTCTATGTAAAATGTTGAGTTGCTATGCTTCCCTTCCCAATGTTCAGTTGGAGTTGGTTACTTAAAATATTCCACAGAATTATATTCATGTAATGTGAATAGGCACATGCCATATACTAGGAGTTTTCTTTTCCTGGAGTTGAGTGTCAATATTTGCCACACAACATTGATTGCAATCTTTTATGGTCTTATTTGCTTCCCTTAGACCACTGACTGTGACCCCAGGGAGCAGAGACTAGGTCTTGTTCAGCTTTCTGTTCTGAGGACGGAACACAGTGACTGGCAAACCATGCACTTGTAAAAACTGATCAAAAATGCAGTCTGTAAGCTTTTTGGTGTCTAGGTTTCAATGGTTTCTTTAGGTATTTGTTCTCAATTGAAATTCCTTTGGAAAAATTCCAGTTTTATTCAGAGTCAACTAAGGAATGCTTTCTACACAGTTTTTTCCCCCCTGTGAGAACAATAAGAGCCCAGTGATATGGGAAGCCATTCTCTGCTTGGATTAAAAGGCAGTCAGAATTGTGGAAAACAGAGAGGGGGTGTCAGTGGCAGCTGTGATTGTTGATCTCTTCCTGCTGGAAATTCTCTTTGATTTTCCCCTAATCATCAGCTGAAGAGGAATATTTCTATCTGGGTCCCAGTGGACCTGTGGTAAAGAGCAGATTTTGTTTTGGGCTGCAAATCAGAGATTTCCCTGATAAAGGTAATGGTAGAGCATTAGTCTAGCATGAGTAAGGCCCTGGGTTTGGTATCCAGCAATATGAAAATGAAACAAACCATGAGAAAACAGATCTTATTTTAAATGACATAAAAAATGTAGAAAAGATTACTTTCCATTCTTTACATTTCCATTATCATTAAGTAAAAATGCTCTTAAGTTTTTGGGTTGTTTTTCCACTTTTGTCCAAGGAAACTATAAGCATTGATAAGGCCTGCTTCTTGTGTGTAGTATAATAAAGTTCCTGGGTTGTGTTCAAAAGTGATAATGAAGTTTTTTTCTTCATACGCAAATACCAAATAACTGATACTGAGAACATTTGGGTTTAATAGCTGATTCAGGAGTTTTAAATATTTACTTTAATGAAGGAACAGAAATGAAGCAATGGGTCCAGATATTGCAAAGTTGCTCCCACACAGAAGTACTGTGCTGGCCCAATGGGCTCTTTGCTCACTAGCAGAGCAGGAGTAAATGGGGATTTTGGTGAAAGCATTGCTGAAAGTGAGTGTCTCCTCTTTGTCAGGTAAATCTATGAATTTATCCTGCTCCTTTGCCTGAACATCTCTCAAATTATTTGTTCAGAAACCATGATATGTTGAACAAACATGAAGCCCTGCTACCCTCAGGGGGAAGACAAACCAGGGAGCTAATTTCCAGATTTCTTTGCCCATCAGAGGCTTGCTGCCTCTTTTTATTTCATAGTCTTTTTGTGTCTTTCAGTTCAACTGGCAGTGTTTCTGCTTTATTAATGTGCTCAAGAACTTGTGAGACTCTTGTACGTTTCTCTGGGAGCTTATTTCAATAGGCACTAATCATATTCATTGGTAATTTTCAGACACACCGTCCTAAACCCTGGCCTCCTGCTGAGGCTGGTAAGGGAAAATGTCCTAAAGCTTCCTCAAGATTTCTGGTTTGATTGGTATCTATAAGGCAAAATTTTATTTTCTTGAAAGAGTAATTGGTGTACCTGCTTATTCAGATTTTTTTTATATTTTTGAGTTTTTAGAAAAAGATTCTACAATCATATACTGCAATCATGACTGAAACTCTTAATTCTAATATGTTGGCCTTTTGACTGGTGTGAGAAATTCAACATGATATATTCCTGGTTCCTATTTGATTGACAATCCTTTCCTCAACTCTCTCCTCTCACTTTTTATTAGAGTGAGCAAGGAGAAATCATGAGTCACTTCAACATTTTGGAAATTCCTTACCTTACAAGCAATTTTATCACTTATGGGTTCTGCTATGTACATAACTCAAGGATATAATTTTGCCAGGTTTCTGCCCCAACATAATACAGATATTTTTCTAACTGTTCTGATAACATATTCCTTACTCTCTCCTGAGCACTCACTTCAGCATCCTGCATCTAGATTCCACTAATGGTTTATTTATGGTCCTTTCAACTTTCTCTGTCATGCTCCTCAATATTCTTCAATCCTCCAGCCCCTGGCCTTAATTTGTTCCCATGCTTTTCAGTATTTGCTACCACAGCACTGAGCTTCTCTGCATCTAAAAAACCTATGTTATCTTAATATCTCTATGAAGCAAATTAGCACAAACTTGTGATCTTTAAAAAACACACATAAATCAATTTCTTTCTGAGTCCAGGCACTGAGAAAGAATGGGAAGCCTGACCCTGTCCAAGGGATATTTCCCTTTTCCCATGTAAAAACATTTGCCAGAGAATAAGTACTGGATTGAATCTCCTGGAGAAGAATGTTACCTTGTATTGAATCTTGTTTTCTTCTAGAGAATCAAGGGTTTTATTCTTGTGGGTAATACATAACAATTGAAGTCGTTTGTAACCAGATCATCATTAATACAAATTTCTCACATCTTATCATTGCATTTAAAATGTTCTGAAGATATTTTTCTATTCCTTAATAGTCAATGGCCAAATCTGTCAGGTAATTGGTTGCAGTAGACATCTTTACTCTAGCTGTTCAACTTACAGCTGTTGAGTCTTTCCCTGGTTCACCACTGCTGCAGCTGCTGCTATACTGAGAAAAAGTCCATTGGCTGTGGTGGGCCTGTAGAACATGGGGAGTTAGGCAAGGATCAGAGCTGGAGCCATGCCATCTTCAATTCTAAGCAACAGCCTCAGCTAGTGCAGAGAGATGAGAAAAGTAACCTGCAAGTATTTGTGACTTCTCTGGTCTCACTCATTTACTGCTGACAGCTCCAGTGCCTTGCCAATGAATGGACACTAGACCACTGCACTCAGTCAGGTAGAAGTAGGGGGATGCTTTTGTTATCCACACAGATTCCTCAAGTAACAGGTCTCTGATCAATACCATTGCTTCTGAAGTCTAGATGGAGGCAGCAGCAGCTTGACTTCATTCCTATCACCACCACAGAAACGATGGGAGGTGCCAATCAAGTGACTGCTTCTTTATCAGTCCAGTCCAGGTGTCAAGATGTCTAGGCTACTTTCCTTCAGTTGCAGCAGCTTCAGACCCTGCAGCCACTCCAGATGACTCTGCCCTACAACCTCTCTGGGTATCTCTGCCCAACCTGCCACTGTTTCAGAAGTTAACACTCTGGTACCTAAGGAGCATCTCTACCATGTGACAGACAGGACAGTTGAGTGGAGGATGCCTGCATAGGCTGGCACTATGTTGCAAAGAGCCTGTGGTTAACAGGCAAGAGACTGTGCACATACTTGGGTCTGCCCCTTTTGTCTATACAATGAGCATTGCTCTCAGTCTCGCTGTGTCAGTCAGGGAGCTCGACCATTGCACTACCCACCCCTGTGATTCAGCATAAACTCCAATAAAACCTCATTTGGATGATTTCATTTGTCTTTTCATGACTTGTATCACAAGTATGGCAGGCTGAGCTGGTCTCAATAAAAGCTGTTACTACCAAGGATTACTACTACTGAGAGTAGCAGCCAGAGAGAATAAACAGCTTCAGAGAATGGTCAGGTGCTGTTGGGAGCTGTTAGCTCTGGCTTCAGAATTGCTGCTGGGAATGGTTAGCTCTGGCTGTGGAGCCTTTTGGGGAGTTGCTGACGACAGCTGCTGAGAGCAACTAGGATAGCTGCCAACATTAACAGCCAAGAGCCCTTGGACTCATGGCTCAGTGCTGATAATACCTAAGGAGTTACACTTTGCCTTTTCCCCTTTTGCCCAAATTGAGCCAAAAAATAAAGATAAAATAAAAACTTCAGTCAATTGGTAAAGAGCCCTACTTAACTGAGTCCTCTGCTCAGGGTCTCACAATCCTGCAATGCAGGTTTGAACTGAGCTAATTTATCCTGTTTTTTAACTGGAGAAAAGCTACATCTAAGCTTATATATGTAGACAGAATTCAGTTCTTTGTGATTGAAGGACTGAGGTTCTCATTTTCTTGCTGGCTCTCATATGCACTGCTCTTAGCTCCCACAATTGAGGCTGCTCACAATTCCTCACCACATAGTCCTCTCCATAGTTCCTCTCACAGCATGGCCTCTTACTTAGTCTAGCCACCGAGAGAGAAAAGTGCTTGCCCAATCTCTCTTATTTGGACCTAATCTTTCTTGTAAGGTCTTTTGCAGATTAAGTCCATCTCAACCGAGATGATCTTTCTTTTGCTTTACTTCAAAACTGATTATATTGGAAAAACCACTGTCTTTGCCATATTCTGTTGGCAAGAAGAAAGAAGGCATTATATAAGACCTGAATCATGAGGGCTTCCTTATCTGATGGTAACTGGAAAAATATGTATTCATCTAAGTGTGACCTATAGCAGGAGCTCAATTTGAATTGTTGAAAATTACTCCCAGAGCCACAATCTCAGTTCCAGTCGGTTGTGGAGTTTGATAAGATAAATTCTCATTGAAAGGATGGAGGACAAAAAGGAGGTTGCCTCTATCTTTCCAAAGGAGTCTCTCTTTCTCCTAGAGATGACAGAATTTCTATTGTTTGTGAAAATCTGCATAGAGGAGCCATTATTATGGACCTGAAATACCTCACTCAGAAAAATCATAATGTTTATATGGATTTCAACAATTTTTCAGTTTGATAGACTATAATAGGGAGAGGAAAACAGGAAAGCACAAACCTAGGGAGTGTATCTCCTGGAAATAGTTCAATATGGCTATTATTAGAGGATACGTGTAACCTGTCAGATACCTGTTATCACACTTAATTTCATGCTTAGTAAGTAGCAGGAACATGAGGCTTAGGAGGCTTAAGAATTTTAGCAGGATTACTCAGGACATGGGATTCACATAGTGCCTACATCTCTTTCCAGGTGATGAACGTTAAATTGCTGACATGGTTTCTAATTATGTTTGTCCTAGGAGACAGAGCACCCAGGAATCTGACATGCATCAGGAGAAACATTGGGAAAAGACACAGGAGACTTTTCTGGGATGAACAACTTCCAAGGACCAGGGAACCTAATAGAACTGGAATAGGAAATATAGGAAAAAGAGAAACTCCCAAGGGAGTGGGTTTCTACCCAATGCACAGAGGACAGTGAAGAATGAGAGTGAATGGCAAGCACTCCTGAAGTCTCAGTGGCTCAGGAGGCTGAGGCAGGAGGATCAAAAGTTCAATGCCAGCCTCAGAGGGCTGGGGATATAACTCAGTTGGTAGAGTGCTTGCCTCCTAAGCACAAGGCCCTGGGTTCAATCCCCAGAACTGCCAAAAGAAAAAAAAGAAAAAGAAAAAAGAAAAAACGCCACCCTCAGCAAAGTGTGGAGGCTGTAAACTTCATGAGACACTGTCTCAAATGAAAACTAAAAAAGGGCTCAGAATATGGCTCTGTGCTTGAGTGCTTCCCCCCACCTGTGGAGTAAATCTGGGTACAAAAAAAAAAAAAAAAAAGCAAGTGAATATCTAACCAGCTTCTATAGATAGTGTAAATGTGGAATTTCATACTCCTATATATTGGACTTTATATTCCCATATACTCCCAAATTATGATGAAGACATGGAAGATTACATTGGGAAAGAAAGGAATGCTTAAGACCAGGACTATATACTGACTAATATTATTTCATCTAAATACCAGAGTTAAAGTCAGGTACTCTGTACCTGTTGGTTAACCTTCAGAAGTCACTTTCATCTCTTTGTTCTTCAGCCATTATTTAACAACAAATACTAGCCATGGAAATTGCTCTAACATGGGCAATGAATTATCATTTTTGTACAGATGAGGTTACATAGAGAAACTCTGTCTTTTTTTCTGCTAATATTCTGGTAAGGACAAGGTTTTTTGTTTTGTTTTGTTTTGTTTTCTTATAAAAACTGAGGCTTTCCTCTAGGAGACCTGGAGGTTGTGACAGACAAACAGACAGAAAGGGTGAAGTATAAAAAGACATGGGGCATAAGTCCAGAAATATTGCCAACTCTGATTGACTGATTTTGAGGAGAGATCACTAAGAAGAAGGGAGAAAATGAGCAAAAACACAAGGCATTTTTTCCAGAGCTACAATATGACCTGATTCTTCTGCTTGAAAATATACATTAAATGATAGCATTAATAATAATAATTACCCTCCTTGGTAATATGCTTGCAAACTTTTAAGACTTTTAGAATAAAGAGGAAAATAAACAAATTGTGTTCTTTACAAAAAAGCAAAAGGCAGACTGATATTGATTTCTCAGCATCAACAGTGAATGTGAGGTAGTGCAGCATTATCTTACCACTCCTCAGGAATAGGATTTGGAACTTAAGAGAACATACCAAACAAATTAAATAAATGAATAAACAAAATTATTCACCTAAGTGACTTTTATATAACAAAAATTAGAACAGTCTGTAATGAAAATTGTTGCTGGGTCAATTTAGGAGATGGTATTGCATGAATGAGGACAATGTTTGTGGTGCTTGTGGAGATGAGAATGAATATGTGAATAGTTGGTAGATAATTATCTTTAATATATGCATTAACAATGGAGCGGAGTCATGTCAAAACAGGGTGATTAGAAACTAACTAATGGGATGAAATAATGAAATAAATCTCAGTAACAAGAAGGTAGGGAAGAAAAAATCAAAATGAAACAGTAAATCATGGATACACAAAATAAAATAGCAGAAAAAAACCAAAATTCCATTTTTAGGTTTATTTCAATTTGTGCACGTGGACCTCAAAACACATCCCCAAGACTGTTCATGTCAGTGCTATTCATTAATGTCACATGCTGGAAACAACTCAAATATCCTTCCAAATCCAAATGAGGAAAGCATTTGTGTTATATTCCTAAAATGAAATACTATACAAACATGAAAATAAACATCACAGCTATATAAAACAGTCTAATCTTTTAATACTAAGTTATGAGAAAGAAGCCCAGAATAAAAGAATACATTTATATCATCTGCATGAAGAGGTAAACAATGGGCAAAATAACCTAACAGATTCTAATCTTCCCAGTCAGTGTCTCAGACCCTAAAGAAAATCTTTCTTAGTTTTTCTCACAGTCAGATGCCACATATTCGTAATTTTATATCTAATTTACACACACATATTAATTCCTTCTTAACTGCCAGGGACTTTCTAGACACTGGTGTTGGGGAAAAAGTCAGAAAAGGTCGAAAAGGGTTGCTGCAACTTAGAAACCACAGCATAGAGAGGAGGCTAGGGCACCAGGAAAGAAAACCAAAGCATTCATTGAGGCTCCTCCCACCTTTAGTGACCTCACTTTGTAAATCCAGATGCTGTCTAAGATACCTGAGTGGGTCTTTCTAACCTTCAAATATTTCCAACTTCAAATTTAAGACTAAAATTAATATTCATCCTTGTGTTCTTCCCCCTGGTCCCCATGGAAGAAGCCTCTGTAACCTCGTCTTCCTACTTACCTTCCCTACGGTCAGATTTTCTCTATCTTGAGTCAAAGTTATCTTCAGGATTATAGTTTCCTGGTTGCTTAAATTTGGACAAAAGAACATGCTCATTTCTTTCCTTCTACTTGAATGCAGATTGCATCCTGTCTATGCTTTTTATCTTATTTTTATATCATTTAGTGTAAGATTTCTCAAAGGAATATTTGAAATGAGCATATCTGTCTCAACAATTGCTTGCTGGTGAAATGAAAGGACGAAGGCATCACACACATTTTCTATTTAGTCTTACTTCTGAACTTCCTCTTTCTCGAAAAAAGTTCTATGTAAGCTCAATTACCAAGTCAGAATGTCTCTCCAACAATTTCATCCTTCTCTTCATAGGGAACAATCACCCATGATGAGAATGTACTTAATCCAAACCTAATCACACAAGTAGCAAAAATTAGTGATCTAGCAAAGAGATGATAAAAAATTACAGATCTTTTCCATACACATTTGTTGGGGGCTATCAGTGTGCTATGGATTGATTGATGAATAACACAGATGAGATCTGGCTTTATGTAGTTATGTACTGACAGGGCCAGGAGACTGTAAGTAACAAAGGTTATTCAATAGACCATGAATAAGTAAAATAATTTCAGAATGTTTTAAGTGTAAGCAAGAAATAAGTGTGTTATGGGCTACAAAAAGCTTGAGGCTGCTTTAGATTTTGCAGTCAGGAAACACAGCTTTGCAGAGTTGTCATTCTGCTGTTTATTGCAGGGTTCATATGCTCTTCTTGCCTTTTCTATCAAATTTCAGTTTGCTTCTAGGTCTCTGTCACTCATCTGAGATCTTATTATTTCTCTGGATTAGCAGGCTCTCTCAAGACTTATTGAATTTACTGTGTAGAATTATTATAGAAACTTATCCTAAATTCCCAGCTGTTGCTCTTTGACCAATTTTGTTTTCGAGTAATATTCTCAGTTTCTATGAGATCAGTACTTTTAGACTCTCCATGTGAATGACATCATACATTATTTTGTTTTCTTTGCAGGCTTATTTCACTTCACATGTCTTTCAGTTCCTTCCATGATGTCACAAATGACAGGGTTTCATCCACTTTTATGAATTATTCCATTGTACATACATATCATCTTTCTTTTGTCCATTCATTCTGAATGGACACTTAGGTTGATTCTAGTACTTAGCTGTTGTGAAAACTGCTGTAATCAACATGGAAATGCAGATGTCTTTTTACATACTGACTCATTTCCTTTAGACATTTGCCCAGTATTGGGATTGCTGGATCATATGGGAGATCCCTTTATGATTGCTTGAGGAATATGCATACCATTTAGTACAAGGGCTATAGTAATTTATACAGAACAACACCACACAATTTCCCCTTTCCAGATCCTCACCAGCATTTGTTATTTTTGTCCTTTTTAGAATGGTCATTTTAATTTGAATGAGGTGTTGTCTCCTTGTGATTTTGGTTTGCATTTTCCTGATTAATAGAGACGTTGAGCTTTTTTAAAATATATACCTGTTGGAAAAGTGTACATCTAATTTTGGGAGATATTGACTTAGGTTTATCGCCTATTTTTGACATCCAAAATGGATCATGACATGTACCAACTTTGAGATTCAATCACAAAGATGTAGCACATTATGGACATATAGAGGAATTATTACAAAGATGCCACGAGTTTCTATGTTTTGTAGATGCTGAATTGAAATCTCATGTGTTGTCACACTCTATTGTGACAGAGTGATTTGACCCAACCATGAGTTCACAATCATGGTTGTGAACTCTCAGACTTTTCCCAACGCATAAAAATTAGTATGCAGAGGATATTCCTGAAAATACTGAGAGGCCAATGAACTTCCTGCTGCTGCCTGTGGAAGAGATTATGAGGAAACCATATATGAACTGAAAAATCAAGAGGAGAGACTAGGGAGAGAGTTTCTGTGGGGAAGTAGAACATTGACAGCTCCCTGCATATAGAAATTAGGAAAGCCACATGCATTCCCCCAACAGGAAATATACCCAGAAAATACCTGAGAAGACCCAAATTTCCACCTCTAACTGGTGAGTACAAGCAGAAAGTGGAAGGCAAGACAGAGTGGAAATCGGCCTGGCTGGGTATTGGCACTGAGCCAAAGCAAAGGCAGGAGGAGCTTTCTGTTTTCTTCTTCAAGAATTAAAAAGAAAAAAAATACTGTGTTTATAGCTGAGGTGAACAGAAGCCAGAGGATCAGAGACTTCAGAGCCCAACACAGCAAATACAGTCTTTCCAAAGAAGGTTTTTTAAAAACCCCTAAGAAACAGTTCAAACCCATGTTCACCATCAAAAACAAATCCTGAACACAAAAAAGAATCTGATTTCCAGAGTTACCATGTTAATAGTTTCAAAATGTCCAGTTTTCTACAAAAATTTAAAAATCATGGTAAAAAGAAATTGTGGCCCATTCATAGATAAACTAACATATGAGGATGAAAGTATTTATTAGGAAAAGACTTTAAATTGACTGGCATGAATATGCTTCAAGAGGTAAAGAAAATCATAAACCAAGTGTTAAAGGTAATCAGGAAAATGATGGCTCCTAAATTAGTGAATATCTATAAAAAGATACAAATTATAAGAAGACCCTAAACAGAAATTCTAAAGTTTAACATGCAGTAAATCAAATAATGAATTTATGAGCATTTCAACAGCAAACATAAGCTGGGGGAGGAAAGAACCAGAGAACTATAAGAGCTGCTGATTAAACTTATCCAGTCTCAGGAGCAGATAGGCAAAAGAATGAAGAACAATGAAGAGAGACTCAGAGACTTCTTGGGAACCATTAATCACACCAATGTGTACTTAATTGAAGCTTCAGAAGGAGAGAAGTATGTGGGAGAGAGAAAGAAGCTGCCATGGTTTGGATAGGGTTTGGGTGTCCCCAAGTGCCCATGGGTTTGGAAGGTTAGTACTTAGGGTGGTGGTAATGGAAGGTGCTGTTGGACCTTTAAGGGGTGGGTTCTAGTGGGATGTCCTTAGGTCATTATGGACATGCCCTCAAAATGGGTTATGGTAGTTTCCATGGAGCCTGGTTAAAACACTTAAGTGTGCTGTTAAAAGGTAAGCATGGTTGGCCCCTTCTCTCTTTGCTCTGTGGTTCAAGATAGGACTCATTGCTCCCTCATGCAGTCCTGACATCTGCCTTCACCAGCATCTCACTGTGCTGTTTGGATTTTCTGCCTCTAAAACTGTGAGTTAAATAAGCATCTCTTTATGAAGATCACTACTAGATGTATTTTATTAGGATAAGAAAACATGGATATATATATAATGTGAGAGAGGAGGGGAATACATTAAGGAAAGAATGGCTAAGCTAAAAGATACCAGGACTACATATTATTGTATGTCCCATTTTTTCCAAAATGCAGAACACATTAGAATTAAGATATTTGGCCATGAATCTCTGCTGGGTTGTAACAGGGTCCACTTCATGCTGTGAACATAACCCCTGCTGCTCTATCAGTGCACTTATTTTAAAGCTGGCTTGTTTTTTTCTTTTTATTCTTTCTCTTCCTCTCCCCTCCCCAGCCTTGGGGCAAGCAAATTACCCTTCTTCTCATCCTAGGCCCAATTGGGTATCTTTTAGCACACACATCACAGGAATGATGTATTTCAGACTTTGGTTCTTGCACCAGAAGACCTAAGAAACAGCTATCTTTCAAGGCCAAAGTGAATTATAACTCCTGACAGGACACACTGGAAATGTAGCCCTTGAATAACCTTTTTAAAAGACTTCTGTTCCCTAATTGGCAAAATCATCAAATTTGGCACAAAAGTCCGCTGTGGTTTTCCTTTGCTAGAAAAGCAAATGAAAAGCAATAAAATTCTTCTTCCTTAGTCTCAAAACCATGTCCTAAACTTAGTGAGGCCCTAAGCAACTCAATGAGAACCCTGTCTCTAAAACAAAATACAAAACAGGGCTGGGGATGTGGCTCAGTGGTGGAGTACCCCTGGGTTCAATCCCCAGGACCAAAAAGAAAAAAAAAAAAAAAAGTCCTAATTCATGAGCTTGCACTGGGACAAGGACTGAGTTGCTGGTAAGAGGTAGGATTGTACAATCTTTTGCTACAACCTCAAAAATATCAAAAGGACAGAGTAATCAGAACATAAAGAATTCTTTCAAGACAAATGGAAGCCAGGTGTAGTGGCACAAGTCAGGGGTGCTGAGGCAGGAGGATCTCAAGTTCAAAGCCAGTCTCAGCAAAAGTGAGGAACTAAGCAACTCCCTGTACATAAATAATATACAAAACAGCCCTGGGGGATGTGGCTCAGTGGTTGAGTGTCCCTGAGTTCAATCCCTGGTACCCTTCCCCACCAAAAGAAAGAAAGAAAGAGGAATGGAAGAGTTTGTCACAGAACTATCAATTAAACCAGAAGTTCTGGAGGAAGCTTTAGGACACCATCCTGTACAAAAAATAGCACAAAACCAATGTATAGGAGAGTTTATCTGAAAATCACCTATGGATGTGACTGTGTCTAATGAAGAAAGGCCCAGTGAAATACATAGGAGACCTGCAAGTTCTTGAGAATATTAGTACAACAGAAACCCTGCCAGCTTGAACTGATACACAGTTAATACAAATGAAAGAAGGCTGTCATATCCCCCTACCCCCCAGAAACTCTACTGAGAAGAAGCAAGCTGATAAAACATCTCAACTGTGAACATTTACTACTTTACATGGAAAAGGAAAGATGACTCACAAGGCAGAACCAAGAACCCAGGGAATAGAAGCAAGAGCCATTATTACACTTGAATCTGAAACTTAATCAAGGAAATCCAACTGCAGTTTTCCTATCTGCATTTTAGAAGCATCATAGTCTGAGTCTGCAGTATCTCTCTGTCTACTGTCTACCCCATTTCTCAACTTCTTTTTCACCTACTTGTCTCCTGAAGGGCAAGCGCTTGTCTTCAGTTTGCTCCAGAGAAAAGTTCACCAAGAACAGCTTCCTAGCCAAGTCTGGTAGACTGAGGACTAAGCTGCAGTCAGTTGTGGCTCCTTATGTGAGAGATGGGACTGAATATAATCTCAGAATAGGGCACCTCCCAGTTCTCCCTCCTGCTGTGGGCGGTTCTAGCTTATTCATGTTTATTTCCTTAGTCCTGGACAAAGTGCATGAAATATATGGATGCTCAAGCAACGTGTGATTGAATGATTAAAGTAGCTTATCTGAGCTGTTTTCCTCAGGTGTATGTGGGGAAGATAATGGCAGGTTCAGTGAACTGAGGTGAGCAACATGGGAGAAAAAGGCTGATGACCCAGTATCTTATGAGTAATACTGATCTTCTCCCCTTGAGTGGGAGCATAGGCACTGTCTAATGAGCAAGGGTTTTAGAATTATTGATCTGAGTTGAGAATAAATAGCTACTGGTGATGGAGATCAAAATATCTCACCCCAAATATATTTTTGTGGCATAGTTTGAATTGGTTGTTCAGAGAGACTGCTGATTTCTTAGACAAAGTAAAATTTTCCTTTTGTAAAAAGTATTCTATATCTACCTGCACTAGTAAAGTACACCGTGGATTCAGGTAGAGGATGTTCTATCTAATACTCCCTTCTTACCTATGAAAGGTCATTTTACAGGATGAAGGGATTGGTAGTCTGATACCAGGCTCAGACAGAGGTTACCACTGGTGGCTGCTACCTGGGAAAATTCACCTGCATAACAAGCTGACAACAGTGCTCACTGTGCACCTCCTTCCCTGTTCTTCCTGTGGCAGTGACACCTTCCTTCCAGAAGTCGAGGCTCCCATCCCGTTATTTAGCTCTGCATGAAGTTCTTCCATCTTGCCCTCTTTGAATCTCATATTTTGGGTATGAATTCCATGCTTAAGCATATTAATAACTTGTCCCTTATATTCTATGCACTGTGAGTTCATTTTGTCAACTAAACTTTCCTAACTTCAAAGGAAAAGAGGAAATTTAAAGTTTCCCTGCAGTACCTGTATTTATGAGAAGGGCGACCTAAGTAATGAGAAGCAGCTAGAGGGTGGACGAATTTGCTAGTGGCAGTCCTATTATCTACCTTGATAACAGCCATGAGGACAAAAAGAGATGACACAGGTGATTCTCACCTAGTGCTTGGCCTGAAGTACATGTTCTAATATGAATTACTTTCTCCCCAGCAAATGACTTTGAAGATGAAGTGTGTCACAGGAAGCACAGGGAGGGATGGCTCCAGCTACAATATCCTGTACTTGAACCTCTGAGACTTTCCCCGTGATTGCCAGTATCTTAGAATTGTTGGGGCTCAGAGAATAACATTCTTCAAAGACAACATATTTTAGCATGCTGAACAATTTGATGTAAAGTGAGAAGCTCAATCTGGAATTCTCTTCATAAGCATTAAGACCAGATTTCAGAAAGGAATGATTCTCTCTCCCATCTTGAAATCCCATTACTCATCTCAAAAAGAGGACTGAGGAATATAACTACATTTCCATGGATGTCCCCTACAAGGTTTTGCCCCTGGGCTCATTCAAATCTCAAAGCAACCATCCTGGAGACTACCTTCTCAGTTAATAATAATTTATAAACCTGCAAATTATCTACCTATCCCCACCTCTCCCTCTCCCTTTGAAAAGGGGATATGTAACTTTGTGCATAATGTTAAACAGGTGGATAATTATACTCATGTGATTGTCCCTCATGCTGTGATGTTAGCATTTTGCATGAAAATAAATCCATATGACTTTTCTCCTCTTTAATGGTGTCTGTTTTATTACGGTGATCCATGAGGGGGCAGAGGGGAAATTTCATGTTGCCCCTACGATGCTCTTAGGGGGATTGTCTTGTCCTCTTGTGCTGAGGCTTGTACTGGAGACTGTGTTCACTGTTGCTTTGCTCTGAGTCCACAGGTGATATTCTGTGTCTGATCCCCCTGAGAGTTCTTCATAGTGAGAGCTCACTGCCTGTGCACATAAGATCTCAGTAAGTGTTGTAGCAATTAATGAAGTGGTTAAAGTCCTCCATTCCAGAGTTTTGCTGTGTCCTGCAAAGCTGGGCCACCCCCAATGCTGAAAACATAGTTTGTTTTTTATCCTAGCCTCAATCTCAATTCCCAGAATTGCTATTTGGAGCATGAGTGATGACAGGCATGTTTGTTGATTAATGAATGTTTGTAAACTGTTTTACCTAGATATGACTGTGTCTTGCCTTTTCTCCCCTCCCCACTTCCTCCTCCTTTTCATCCTCCTCCTTCTTCTTCTTTGATGTGCGTGTGTGTGTATGTGTGTGTGTGTGTGTGTGTGTGTGTGTGTTTCCTTCTTGTCAGTTTCCTAAGGTAATTACCACTTGAAAAAAATCTCACATTTTTATGATGCATTGAAGGAAAGGGACTATGCCGAGACCCCTCCAGGGGTCTATGAGAGTCCTATGACCCAGAACCACCCAGGGTAGGATGTAGTGACCTCAGAGAGACAACCTGGAGCACAAGGGAAGCTGAGAGCATTATTTCAGGTGCCTCACTTTCTTCACCCTATTGATAGCCCTTGCCCGCTTTGACTGAAAGCTTAGTGAATTGGGTCAGTTCATTTCCAGTGCATGGTTAAAGACTGAAGGGCAGATAAGATTAATGTGTCTTTCTTGCCTGGAATTTACACCTTGTTGTTTCCTTAAAGCAGGCTCAAATGTTATTTAAGAGGTTATTCTTTAATGGACTCTGTTAACTTCTTGAAATCCAGTGAGCAATACCTTATAACAAATTAAGAAAGGGAGAAGAGGAAGAAAAATCATATAACCCAGGGGACGACAGGGAGGCATCAGTTCCTGCCTTCTGTGGGCTTCTCTCCCCACCTCTCAGGCAGTGCCAGCTGCAGTCAGTAGGCTCTGCTTGCCAGAGGAAGTAGAGAGGAAGAATATACCCCATGCTCTGTATAATTGGAATATTTTCTATCATGGCTGTTTGATAACACACCCATCCTGTTCACTTAGAAAGCAGGAATTTGAGCAAATTATCTAGTGGTGCCATTCTAATAAATGGGTTCCTGTCTCACACAGTGCAGGCCCCAGTGAAGGTGAGTGTTTTGACATATTTGAGCTACCTCCAAGTTCCAGAGAAACAACTTAGGCAGCTGGTACCATTTCAAACTACAAGTCAGAGGTGTTATCTATAGTAAAACTAGTAGGAATATATGGCTTAGCTATGTGACCTCAAAAAATTTGGGATAAAAGCAAATGAAACTAGAGAGTATGTTTAGATTTCCCCTCAGTTTCATTGATCAAATTAGATGATTCCAGTGGCACACCTGAATGGGGCTCAAAAATTCCTTTCATGTCTTCTTTCTATTCAAAGAATAGGGCCCTCTATTATCAATTCAATCTCACCCCTACCTGGGGATATTGAACCTGATTAAGAAAAATTAATTGGAACTCAAGCAAACTTCTACCATGAAGCCAAGGGGAGAGACTTCTGTACTTTTCCAATTATTATCTTTCTGATAGTCTATGGTAATAATTACTGTAAATACAGGGTAAATATCTACCAGTGGAGATCAGAGGAGGAAGTGCAGAAAATCTAAGGTGGGTAAGGACTTAAGGCAGTGCATTTTGCAGAGAGTCCAGGGAGACTGTCAACATGGCTGAGCTCTACAGAGTGGCCACCATGGAAGTCATGATAGGGATGGGCTTAGAGGAGAAATTACAGATCATGTGGCAGCAGTTATGAACTTTACTGGTTCTCCCAGGGTTTCACCTACCTTCTAACAACATTGGTGATTATGGAGAGCAATAGAAGAGAATACCAAAAATACCTCAGGGGTTGGGATCAACTTTGAGGAAGAAACTGACTCAAGGATTTTGTGAGTTTGGTCAAGACTTGAAATTTGTGGAATTTGAGATAATATTTTGAAGAGCTATTTCTGAACCTTTGAACTTATAAACCTGGATGGATATATCATTTATGTATTCAATTCAAGCAAATCCTGATGGCACTGCCATCAGAATACTGCATATTCTAAATGCATCCTGATTCTGACAACTTGAACCACATAGAGCATTAAGGACCACCCTTTCCCAAGCTGCCATATTCTCCTTCTTGGTTTGCTGCACAGTGCTCTAGTTCATTTCTCTGTTTTGCAATTATATGCTAACTTCCCTCCTCTCAATCTATTCTTCATACAGTAGCTTAATATATCATTTAAAAAAATTTTTTGGGGGGGGATTCTGGGGACTGAACTCAGGGACACTCAACCACTGAGCCACATCCCCAGCCCTATTTTGTATTTTATGTAGAGACAGGGTCTCATGGAGTTGCTTAGCACTTCACTGTTGCTGAGACTGGTTGACCCTGAGATTCCCTGCCTCAACCTCCCAAGTGGCTGGGATTAGAGGGTTGCACTGCCTTGCTGGCTAATTGATCATTTTAAATTTGTAGGATGTCATTCCTCTGCAATGCAGACCCCCAAAATTTTCCAACCTCTTAGCAAAAGTAACGCTCCCTATAATGCCCCACCCCCAGCCCTAGGCCATCACACCCTGCTCCCTCTCTACTTTCTCTCTGACACTTCCTCCCTTGCCTATTGTGCTACAGCCACACTAGCTTCCTTGCTGTCCTCTGTTACCCTGCGAACTCCCCCTTTGTGGGTCATTGGTCTTGCTGCCTTTGTTTGAAAATTGTTTTTCACAGCTCTCCCTGTGGTTCACTAATCACTCATCCAAACTCTCTTCATATATCCCCCTCAAAGTCTGCCCTAAAGGCACAATATGAAGTCATGATCCCCTGTGTCTAGCATGCATCATTCCCTTTCTTTTGCCATATTCTTCTCCATAGAAATTGATGCCATCCAACATATTATTTTACTTTTACATTTAAGTAATCAATTCTTAAATTATTTTATTAATTTTTGCAGGACTGAGGTCTGAAACCAATGGCACTCTATTTCTGAGCTACATTACCAGCCCCTTTTCTGCATTTTCAGCTTGAGACAGGTTCCTGATAAATTGCCTAGGCAGCCCTCACACTTGGGATACCTGGGTTTAATACATTTATTAAGTAAATCTCCTTAGAGGAGGATGAGGAGGTCCTCAATGAAATGTCATCACACTGCTCCTGGACAAGGTGCATGTTATTAATGTCTGCAAAGATTACATGTGATGATAAAGCTGTGGAATAGCCCCCGTGGCAGCCTAGATAGGTGCATTGTGTCCTTCAAAGGTGGAGGCAAGTTTCAGCTGGGAGACTATGAAAAGACGTCACCAAAAACATTCTAGCCGATTCTATAGGTCCAAAATATTCACATAACTTAACTTGATACAATCAATAGTTTTAATAATTTTAAACATTTACTGGATAATAATGGAGGGATGAGTGTTAAGGGACTAATAATGAGTCATTAGATGAACTTTGTATGATTTTTTCTTCTTAATTCTTAATTTAGAAATGGGAAAAAGTTTGGGCTATTAAGAACAGGGGAAGTAGGGGTAATTGCCCTTAAGTAAGATTTTTATAATCAATTTTGAGGGTTTGGGCCCTGTTAAATTTACAATGGGCCACATTAAGTATCAGCTCAGAGCTTATGGAGTTCTGTTTCCTCACAACAATTTGTAAATGCTGCAAACTTTAATTTTAATTTATTTTCAGTGTCAGGGCATCTGTGTTCTACAGGGGATATTTTACAGTCATGGCATATGACCCTGAGAAAAACAGGCAGGACTACAGTTAGAGGGAGATACTCTCATTTTTTAAAAAATACTTGGTTACCCTCTTAAGATCATAGAGCAAGAGTGTTCAAGTTTAGAGGGATCCTCAGGTACAGCCAGAAGTATTGTTCTCAGCATTAAGTCCGTTAGTACATTTGTCCACTAGTACATTTTAACAAATGTTAAAGTTACATTGGAACCTGTGATGTAGAGGCACAGGAGCCAATCAAATTTCTTTCCATCTTTTTGTTGTATAAATTCTTTAGTACATAAATTAACATGAATATCAAATTTCCAGCTGATTCAAATACTTATGATATACATATATGAAAAAAAAATATATATATATATAGTTTATTTCTTTACTTTTATTTTCCCTTTCTCTCTCCTCTGCATCTAGGGCTTTGCTTATGAATAAACAAGTATTCTAAGGCTAACATGTTAAGGGACCTGGTGCTTCCTCAGAACTTAAAGTTCTTTTATCTTCCCCTGGGACTTGTAAAACCTAAAGAAATAGTCTGTTTCTCTTTCTCATCTTTTTTTCAGTTGTTTTCTCTCTTTTTGAATTTGTTTGTTTATTTATTTGCTATTTCATTTAATTCTTTTAGGAGTGGGGCGTTCAGAGGCCTGAAGCCAGAGTTCCTAGTTTCTGACTCTGGTTGATAAGAGAAAAAGAGAAGGATGACTAGAGGCCCAGTGCTTCTAGGAAGTAGCCTCTATCTCTTGGACTGTGGCTCATGGTGAGATAGTCCCTGTTTAGTTTTCTTTTAAATATGCTCTTCGAAATGGCTTTCATTCTGAGGTGAATTAAAAAAGTTTCCTTTTCCTCTCTCTGAGTCTTTCCCTAATGTGCTCCTGGTGTTATGGAGCAGCATCTTATTGTTTTGATATTACAGATTATTACTAGAAAACAACATTGTTGGTAGCCTCCTTCTGTGCTGGCCTTGCAAGCAGCCACTTCCCTTTCCAGCATGCTCCAACTGACCTCTGAGTGGTTGAAGAGTGAGAAACCAAATCTGCAAGAGAGGCAGCCAGTAAATGGTGCTGGCCCCAGCAGTACCCATTCTTGGCAAGAGACACGAAAATTCAGGCAAAGTCAGACATCAAAGCAATTTGATTCCTTCACCCTGGTTCCAGTTCACCTACACACTGAATCCCAGTGTCTTCTCCAACTGTTACTAAGGAGAAATTACTGCTCCCCTGGGCCCTGATGTATCTTTATCACCTGCAAAATTCACCTTGATCATACTGGCTTGGCACCAGGACTGCAAATGACCACTACCAAGAACTCAGGACACTGAAACAAGACACCTGTTACAAGGGGTAGGATATGCTCAAATAGTGCCCCTCAGTGGGAGATGCTGCTGAGGGGAACACACTCATTATCCCAAACCTGCTCTTATTTGGCTTCTGGGTTGCCCAGTGGCTCAGAGAGCTGACTACAGCTACCACAACTTCAGAAAAATCTCAAAGGCAGCACGAGATGACAACAGTGTGCAGCTGCACGAAGTTGCACAAACACTACCAAGCACTAAGAAAGGACCACTTTTGGGGACAACAAAGTGGGACCCTGTATATTACTTACTCACATGCCTTCCCTCAACAGAGGTCTTATTTACCCTGGAGAAACATACCAAACTCTATCTTATAAAGTAAATATGGATTTTTTTTGTTTTTTAAAGTTCTCACATTCATGTCAAAGGTCCTCAGGCACAGAACCAATTTCAAGGGAAGGCTTTTATTACTCTCCAAATAATAAAACTTGTATCTGATTTTATTCTCAAACCCAGACTTTCTAATACTTCTACTCCCATTCCATTTCCAATTTTAAACACTCTGAGAGACTCTTACTTCCTTCTAAATACACTGAAAATCTCTCTCCAACTATGCTCCTACCTACCCCTCAAGCCCAAATCTCACAGCTCTGGGATGGTCACTCATCACTCGGCTTTTTTAAATTTTCTTGTCCATGCTCTTGGGACTTGCACCTGTTCCTTAAACCATCTTATTCTGGGATGCTAGTGAACAATATCAGGGTAGAGGCCAAGATGGCTCAATAGAGGTGCCCAGTACTCACTTTGCCTTCACAAAGAACCACAGTTACTGGCATTTTGAGGTGAGTGATGATAGAACACTGGATATCAGCAAAAGAGACTCCAATCTTGTACAAACCTAGAAAAATAACATAGTTAGAGAAATAAAGTACCCTGGCATCTGCTACCCCATCCCCACAGCCAGGGTAAGGGGGAGTCTCCCCTTTGCAGGGGCAAGGGTGAAAGGAGAATCCCTGCAAATTCTGTTCGTGTGTGCACTTGCAATCCTAGCCACTGGGGAGTTTCACAGTCCTCACAGGTTTACAACCCCTCAGAAAAGGAACCTGAAACCTGCACAGAAAACTTGCTTTGGAAAAGGATCTGACATCGTCTCCCCAGGTGGTATCCTCAGGTGCCATCTTGACAATGGAGCTATTTTCTGAGTTTGGGCAGCCCTAGGGTTCAGAAACCCCTGCATGTTCCCAGCTCTGGGACTCCACAGACATTTCACTGCACTGCTTGTGAAGGGTGGTTGATGCTTAGAGAAACCATCCTGGTTTGCAGAGCAACACTGACTCAAACCCACTGGGAGTCCTGTGCTAAGGCTTATTTGGGTCTTCTTTCTCTTTCTTTGGGAGTTTGGCTAAGGGTCTGCCAATCTTGTTTATTATTAGGAAGAACACACATTTGGTTTCACGGATCAACTGTATTATTTTGTGTTCTCTATTTCATTGAGTTTAGCTCTGATCTTTAATATTTCATTCTTTCCATTGATTTTGTTCTTGTTTTTCTTTGTTTTTGTTTTTCTAAGACCTTGAGATGCATTAAGTTTTACGAGATCTCCCACTTTGTTTAAATGTAGTTGCTCATCGCTATAAACTTTCCTGTTAGAACCATTTTCTTTGTATTCCAGCCAATGTGGCATACTACGTTTCCATTTTCATTGAATCCTAAGAATTTTCTCATTCCCCCTTGATTTCTTCAAAGGCCCATGAATTAATAGTTAAGTCTCCTTGAGTTTGTATACTTTTCTGTAGTTTCTTTTTTGGTTATTTCTGGTTTTATTCCATTATGATCTGATCTGGTTAGAGGACTCTTAATTCCATTTGTTGAAGTGTCAACTAAGTCTAAAGTTTTGTTTTGTTTTTTTTGTTTGTTTTTTGTCTGGATGATCTATCTATTGTAATGATTGAGATGGAAATCAGCCCTTATTTTTGTGTTGAGGCCTATCTCTACTGTTAGGTCCTATAGTAGTTATTTATAAAATTGTGTCTTCTGTTTGGGTTGTGTAAATATTTATAATCATTATATCTTTTTGAAACATATTCCCTTTATCAATGTGTACTGATCATACTTTTCTTTAGAGTAATTTTGTGTTGGAGTCCATTTTGTTGGATAGGACATAATTTCAAATGGACTTAAGAGTATATTTTCCTTTGTCTTCTCTGGCTATGATTATTGGGTTTTTACATGATTTTTAGTGTATGAGAGCCTGCAATTACTTCCTATTTCCTCTGTGGGTCTCCCAAGGTTGGGCTCCCTGTGGTAGGTTTGTTGGTATGCTGTCGACGGTGCATTGCATGAGATGCAAACTTTGTAGTTACTACTCTAGACTTGTCAACAATATCCTGTCTGCAGGGTATGAGAATAAAATATGCTAGGTCCCTCATGGATGTAGGGTCCCCAACAGTGTTGCATTTTTCTCCATTGTACTGACTGGAGAGAATATCCAAAAGTAGGTCATCAGCATCACCCCTCCAGCCATGTTTACTTGCAATTGGGTCATACTTATGCTTTTTTTTTAAGTCCTCCAGTTCTTTAATTTGAAATGTCCATCTAGGTTTGAGTGGGACAGGGTCCTGGGTGGGGTAAGAAGCATCATCCCTTAACTAAACCTGGAGGGTAAGTGGCAGAGCATGCACCCATAGTGCTTGGAGTGTCAGGCTTGATCCCACCCACTTTGTGTAGCAATAGGAGAACAAGAGACACTAAAAATAACAAATAAATGCATAACCAATACAGAAATGAACTAACAACAATGAAAAATTTGCAACTTCCATACCAGCGTCAATAAAAATATAGAATTACTTAAAAAATCAAAAAATGATTCAAATAAATTTAAGAAAGAAGAAAGGTAAACAAACAGGAAGCAAAATAAAAAGAAGAAATACAGAAGGCGAAAAGAAAGAAATCAGGAATAGCTAGAAAATGAATACCAGAATTGTAAAGAAAGAAGAAAAAGCAAATTTGGGTCTTAAAGGAAGAGGAGACTCATATAAAACAAATACAAAAAATACACATGAAATGTCCACACATATGTAGATTTTGGAAATAAAACTAATGAGTTTTTTCATATTAAGTTCTTAATATATGATTTCCTGATGTCTTTGAGAATTATTCTTTAAGAAAAGAACAAGAACAAGAGACACACTGAACACAAAGCGAGAATCTAAGTTACTCTCAAATGTGAAGAATTCCTCATTGACTGCTGAGGGTGGACAGAGTAAGACACCAGCACTTTAAAGGCAATAAAAGTAATGAAAGAAATTTGTGTGACTCTGTATTCATTCACAGGCTTAAGTAAGACGCTTTAAAGGGTAATATTAAAAATCCATAAATTTAACCAAAAAACAATCAGTAACATTAATTCTTATATTACAAACAAAATTGATACATTAGAGGAGTGTCCATTCTTAATTAATCATAAGCTTTATGACACATTTTAATAAAACAATTGGAACATAAACAAGAATGAGTAGTAATTCTCAGCTACTTCATAATGAACAAAACCAGAAATACACCAGTCATCATACCAATAGCTAAATAATATGAGAAATACCAAACTGGTTGAGTTATTTCCTGATCATCAGGTAAATGCTTGTTCATTTTCACTTTTATTGTATTGAGACTTCAAATGGAAGCAAACAAACAGAAAAAAACTAAACAAATTATAAAGATATTTTATGCAAGAGTACGGAATGATAACCTATTATTATTGATAGAAAGTGAAAGCAATTAGATTTTGAGAGTATTTTGGCAAGAGCTTGGTATTTAGAACTTGCCCTTACAATATGAATTTATAATGATATTTATTTCAGAAATATTTTCCTTAAAAGAGGAACAAATAGATAAAGAGGAATACATATCGCTCTATCGAGATTTGAGTTGATAAATGGATGTAGATACAGTCTCTACAGCATCATCTTAATTTTTTTGGGGGGGTGGGTTTCATGCCTTGGGTGCCTCCTCATAATTCTGAGCCAGTAGGACTTAGTGAGTTAGGCACCACCACAAACGTTTCTCCAGTGAGTGTTAGAACGCCAAACACTATTGCCCACAGTCATTTGCTTCAACCTATCCTGAATTGCATATTTATATTTATTTCCTGATACTTCATTCTGATATTTACTTCTTTTTCCCCCATAGTAATTTTTAAATTTTAAGAATAGAAAAAGAAACAGATAATATCTATAAATTTATAAATTTTCCTCCTAATTAGATATTGACATCTTTCTAGAAATAGTAGACAAAAAGAATATGTGAATTTGCAAGCACTTAAGGTTTGTGCTAATTCTTTGACATTTTAAAGCACACCACTTTGAAGCACAGCCTGGGAGGACTGACCAACAATTCTGTAAATGAAAGCCAGGAGACTGAGGCATGAAGCACATAGAATGAAAGACCAGTGGCTAATGTAGTTTACCAAGATAGGGTCTCTCTTATTTATTTATTTTTTATTGAGGTAAAATGGCACAACAGTTTTGATGCAGCCACCAATCTTTGACACAACAGTTTTAGTACAACCACCAATCTTCACAAAATAGTTTTCATACTTCGTGCCTGGTCTAGCAGCATTTTGCACTGTAGCATTCCTATGCATACATAAGCATTTTATTCAAGTACAAATGTTAAAAGGAGAGTAAAGAAAGCAATTGCTTATATAAAAGGTAAATAGACTCTGTAATGTTTTCTTCTTCCATCATAATTGCTGTATAGGAAATTGCAATTACATGTCAGTATGTTACTGGTCTATAGAATACACTTCGAACCATGAGGTATGACAACTCCCTATGAGAGGGAGCTTATATATAAATCTGAATATGTTGTGTGGGTTTCTTTTACTAGCTGCTGTAGATGGGAAAAGCAAAGAAAATCCAGCAAATACCCTAGAATCTTACTTTTATAATAAATAAAAGATAAATTAAAATGCTTTAGTAATTCTTAGCTACTTCCTATTATTTTCCTATCAATAAATGGACAAAGGTAAAGAAAACGTTAAAGTGAAGATATGTTATGAAATTTTGGATTCAGCCAATTATTTAAAAAGAAATCCACCAGGTAACTACTCATTTACTTCACAAGATCCTGATAGATACATCTCAACTTTATAATTCAAGATTGCAGTTAAATACTTCTAATTCACTTGAATTATCATGCTAATAAGAAAATTAAGAACCTTATATTTTCTTAAATGACATGCTTATGCATTTTCTGACATTACTTCTAACTCAGATTCTAAGCACAAAATCTCCCCAAAATGAGTATTTTGCTCTAAATGTTAAGTGGTTGAGAGTTGATAGCAAAAGCTACCAATCTAAATTTTCCATCACAGAGTGGATATATATACAGAAATAACTATGTTTTAAATAACTAATGTATAACAAATTAACATGAACCAATTAACCAAAATTAGAAGATAAGAATACTGCCATTCCAGTTTGAATATTTTCAGTATTTAAGTGTCACACTTTCAAAATGGATAGTAATGCAGTTTGCCTATGTATTGACACAATTTCACTTTAAATTCTGTGCCTGGTATATGTTTTTAATGTTATGCATTTAATGTTAAAAACAGGTGTTCAAATACATTGTTCAAATAATCTAAAAAACAAATCACGTTTGGTTAAGTTAATCATAATTATCTATCACAAAACATCACTGGAGATAAAAGCAGCACAGAAATGAGACCAAAGAGAATAAAGAATAGGGAGAGTTACAAAAAAGCTAGTTGAACATTAAGTGGATAAACAGATCTAAGGGGATGGAGGGGCTTGGAAAGTTCTTACGGGAAAGGGTAAATCTCATGTTTTGCCCCATTAACACTGTATGCAAGATGATGAGAGTCCTGTTTTCTACTGTATGAAACTGTCTTCAGTATATAATCTTTAGTATATGTCTTTGGTGACAAGATAAAATGATTGTGGTGAGAAAAAGAGAAAAATTGCCAACTACAAATTGTATCTCTAGACAAATTACTACTTTTTACCAGACTGCTAGAGAGGATATGCATTTTTATAAATGACTTTGAAAAGATAAAAGAACCTTCGACTGCCTCATTTTAAAATCTAAATTTGCTTTTATGAAGATTATTTCAAGCAGTTTCTGCTGAATGAAGCATCATAGATCATTGTTGGAGATTGAAGGAGATGTTTGCTGACCGGTTCAATACTGATCTACGTACAGGAAAACTGTGGTATCTGGTTTTTTACCAACTGATATTTTGAACATCTAATGCAATCTTGACTTCACTAGATCACTACACCAAATATCATAATCACACAATAGCACAATGGGCCACAATGGGATTAGCAATATGCTATTTTCAGAGTGGTAGGATAGGAGAGAAGATGGGAAATCAGAATACCACATGATTCAACAGGACTTAACTCTCAATTAACAAATTAATTTCAATAAATTTTCATTGTCTCACTATGCTAGATAAATGATTTTTTCCATATTATTATATCATAGGGAGGAAAGAAAAAAAGTAACTTGTAATAAGTAACCTTGCATTGTGCTATTGGTACTATGGGAATGCACAGATTTCAATCCCATCAGTAAAGCAACACAAGAGAGGACTGAGAAAAGTGAATTGCACAGTTTCGTTTGTGCTACCTCTGAAGCTATCAACTTTAAAAAGTTAAAAACTTCCCTCACATCATACTTAAGATGGCAAAAATGTTTTTCTTCAAACTATTGTACATAAAAATTAAAATATGAAGAACTAAAGATTCATAAAGTGACTGCTTATGCAAATTACATGGTGACCTTTGGATTAACTCAATTTGAAGAATGGATTGACTCCCTAATTTAAAAACCACTAAAAATACACACAAATCACATTCCCCCCAAAAAATCTATCTTCAAAGGAGAGCTTCTGTCTGAGCTGGAATAATCTCACAGAATCATTCCATAAAATGGAATAAATGTTCCATATTTCAAATAATTTAATAACATTTTCATTAAGCCTAATCTATTCTGTTGAAGCTAATTCATATAAGATTTAAAACAAAAATATAGAAAAATGTTAAGAACTCTTTAGTGTTGTACCTACTGATTTAGAGGTCATGAGAATTTAAATTTTTCAAAAGGATGCAAGGAACTTTCTTTTTTGGTGACTTCATTTAGAGAAAAAAGTAGTGCTACGTTGGTTTATCATAATTTATCTAGAACCAATTTGGACAAAGGTCAGAAGAGCTAGACAACTCTGAAAAAACAAATACAACATTTGTCTTTCAAACAAAGCAAAATGGAAAGTCACTTGAAAATTGAACACTGTACTTGTTTTTGAGCATCTCCTGCGATAAAGCAAAACATCTTTCTTTGATAATCAGAACCTTTTTTCCTATAGAATAAACATATTAGGAAAGCAATAGGAAAGGAAGAATTAGCTGAATTAAACTACAGTAAAGACAGTTGGTTCAGGTCATGATTGAAAGAATAGTAATAAGGAATCAAGAAGTTTAAAATATAGAATGGTAAGAAGTGAATTTTAATAAACAACGTGGCAGATTCCTCCACTTTGTTAGTGTTTCTGAAAGAGTCTCCATCATAAAATTGAACTGTAAAATTATTTTTTAAATATAATATGTAAAACACAAAATGAATTTTAACCAACCCTAGGGAATTCTTTTGTTATAAACCCTAGGGTATTCTTTTGTTATAAATCACCCAAAATTTATAAACAAATTCCCCTAACTTGCATTTTCTTTAAAGTAATAACTTTATATCACATAAATAAATTTTAAGTATGAAAAGTACATTATTGTAATAATACCTCTTTTCAAGTCCACATTTTGGTTTATGATAAAATGTTTTTTTAAAACAGAGTAAGACCATCAGTGCCATCTATGGCAGAAATCCAACAACTTCTTACAATGTTGCTCAACAAGAAACATGTCTGGAAGCAACGACAAATTGAAAAGAAACTACTTGTGTTCTTACCATTTTATATTATTGTTATTTCTAGTATTTTCTCCTTTCCAAATGGAAATGCACCCCCTCTCTAATGTTCCTCTTGAGTCAGCCATTCTGCTCAGTTGCCCCTTGCGTATTTCCAAAACCATCTTCTTCGTGTGTTCTTCTGACACTGCCTGTGGTACCAGAAAGGACAGATAAGCAGCTTGCTATCTGGAGTGGTGACATCATCTGTTTTGCTAATTTTTCTAAAATGATGCCTTCATATCCCTGAAGCTGATGGACAAATGCAGCATTTGGATTAGTATAAAATCTTCTTTCTTGCACATAAGCGGCTTCTCTGCAAGTTTCTCCAATGTTTCCATAATGTATGCAACAGACAAGGCAGCACTTCTGGAGATCCCTGCATTTCCGTGAAAAGAATTGTTCCTCCAGTTTCTAAGCTCACATCAATAAATTCCTTTGTCATAGGAAAAAAACATGATATTGTCAAATGGATTATCTGCAATAGCCAAGACTAAATATCTAAATAATTGTTGAAAGTTTGGTTAATAAAGATTGCTTGTAATTTGTCTTATGCAAATTATATGGATTATTCCATGCTTCTGCAGTATAGGTAGCCAAGAAACGTGGATTTTTAAAGTCTCTTAGTGAACCCAACCTAAAGTTCATACCTTGCTTTTCATACCAGAAGAACATGGGCCTAAGAACAATCCAGGTAAACTTTCCTGCATTTCTCTTCTCATAGGGTAGGTACAATCCTTGGTATCTTCTTCTTTTTGTTAAATTCTTTCTTTGGGGGGAATAGTATTTATTTATTTATTCATTTATTTGTTTGTTTATTTATTTATTTAAATTTTTATATTTATTCTAATTAGTTGTACATGACAGGGGAATGCATTTATATATTCTGATAAATCATACATAAATATAGTGTATTTTCTCATTGTACATATTGCAGGATCACATCAGTCATGCAGTCATCTATATGCCAAAGGAAATAATGTCTGTTTCATTCTACTATCCTACCTTCCCCCATATCCCTTCCCCTCCCTTTACTCCCCTCTACCTAATATAAAATAACTCTATTGTTCCCAAGCCAACCCACTTATTGCGAATTAGTATCCACATATCAGAGAAAACATTCAGCTTTGGTTTTTTGTGCTTGACTTATTTCACTTAGCATGATATTCTGCAGCTCCATCCATTTACCAGCAAATGCCATAATTTCATTCTTCTTTAAAGCTGAGTAATATCCCATCTCCTCTATATGTACCACATTTTCTTTATCCCTTCATCTGTTGAAGGGCACCTAAGTTGGTTCCATAGTTTACCTGTTGTGAGTTCGGCTGCTATAAACATCGATGTGGCTGCATCACTGTACTTTTTTTTACTTTTTAAATTTGTTCTAATGAGTTATACATGAGAGTTGAATGCATTTTGATATATTGTACACAGGTGGAGCACAACTTCTCCTTCCTCTGGCAGCACATGGTGTAGAGTCACACTGGGAGCATATTCATACATGTATACAGGGTAATAATGTCCATCTCATTCCACCATCCTTCCTATCCCCACACCCATCCCCCTACCTTCACTCCTCTCTGAACAATTCAAAGTTCCTTCTTTCTCCAACCCATTATGGATTAGCACCCATTTATCAGAGAAAACATTCAGCCTTTGGTTTGGGGTATTTGGCTTATTCCCTTTAGCATGATATTCTCCAGCTACATCCATGTACCTGCAAATGCCAGAATTTCATTCTTCTTTAAGGTTGAGTAATATTCCATTGTGTATATGTACCAAAGTTTCTTTATCCATTCATCTATTGAAGGGCACCTAGATTGGTTCCATACTTCAGCTGTTGTGAGTTGAGCTGGTATAAACATTGATGTGGCTATGTCACTATAACATGCCAATTATAAGTCTTTGGGGCATAAACCAAGGAGTGGGATAATGGGGTCAAATGGTGGTTTGATTCCAAGTTATCTGAGGAATCTCCATGCTGCTTTCCAGAGGGGTTGCAATAATGTGCAGTCCCACCATCAATGTTTGAGTGTATCTATTTTCACACATCCTTGTCAGCACTTATTATTTCTTGTATTACTGATAATTGCCATTCTGACTGGAGTGAGATGAAATCTTAGAGTAGTTTTGATTTGTATTTCTCTGATTGCTAGGGATGATAAACATTTTTTCATATGTTTGTTGATAATTATATGTCTTCTTTTGAGAAGTGCCTGTTCAGCTCCTTAGCCCATTTATTCAATGGGTTATTTGTTTTTTGGTTTTAAGTTTCTTGAGCTCTTTATATATAATCTGGATACTAGTGCTCTATCTGAGGTGCATGAGGTGAATAAAATTAATAAACCCCTAGTCACAGGAACAAAGAGAAAAAGAGAGAAAACATAAATTTCTAAAATACATGATGAATAATGAAACATCAAAATGAACACAACTGAAATACAGAAGATAATTAGAAACTGTTTTGAAAATGTGTACTCCAACAAAATAGAAATATTGAAGATATTGAAAAATTTCTAGAGACATACGACCTACCTAAACTGAATCAGTAGGTCATACACAATTTAAACAAAAACAATTTCAAGTAATCAAATAGAAAATGCCATCAAAAGCCTACCAACCAAGAAAAGACTGGGACCAGACAGCTTCTCAGTCAAGTTCTACAAGACCTTCAAAGAAGAATTAACACCAATACTCCTCAAATTATTCCATGAAATAGAAAAGGAGGGAAACATTCCAAACTCATTCTATGAGACTAATATCACCCTAACACCAAAAGCAGAGGAAGACATATCAAGGAAAGAAAACTTTAGACCAATATCCCCATTCAACATAGATGTAAAAATTCTCAATAAAATTCTGGTAACTCACATATAAAAACATACTAAAAAGATAGTGCACCACAATCAAGTAGGGTTCATCCCAGTGATGCAGAGTTGGTTCAACATATGAAAATCAATGAACGTAATTTATCATAGCAATAGACTTAAAACAAGAATCATATAATGATCTCAATAGAAACAGAAAAAGCATTTGACAAAATACAGCATCCCTTAATGTTCAAAACAGTAGAAAAACTGGGGATAGTAGAAACATACCTCAACATTATAAAAGCTATCTATGTCAACATCAATCTAAATGGAGAAAAAATGGAATCATTCCCTCTAAACACTGGAACAATACAGGGATGCCCTTTTCACCAATTCTAATCAACATAGTTCTTGATACTCTAGCCAGAGTCATTGGAGAGATGAAAGAAATTAAAGGGATATGAATAGGAAAAGAACTCAAACTATCACTTTTTTATAATGGCATGATTCTATATATAGAAGATCCAAAAAATTCCACCAGAAAACTTTTAGAGCTCATCAATGAATTCAGCAAAGTAGCAGAATATAAAATCAACACCCATAAATTACATGCATTTATATACATCACTGATGAATCCTCTGAAAGAGAAATAAGGAAACTTCCCCATTCACAATAGCCTCAATAAAAATAAAACATTTAAGTATCAATCTAACTAAAGAGGTGAAAGACCTCGACAATGAAAACTGCAGAACACTAAAGAAAGAAATCTGGGAAGACCTTAGAAGATGGAATGATCTCCTATGTTCTTGGATAGGCAGAATTAATATTGTCAAAATGGCCATACTACCAAAAGTGTTATACAGGTTTAATGTAATTCCTGTTAAAATCCCAATGACATTCCTCATAGAATTAGAAAAAGCAATCATGATATTCATCTGGAAAAATAAGAGACCCAGAATAGCAAAAGCAATCATTAGCAGGAAGAGTGAAGCAGGAGGCACTACAATACCAGCTATACTTGAGCTATACTACAGAGAAAGAGTAACAAAAACAGCATGGAATTGGCACGAAAATAGACAGGTAAACCAATGGTATAGAATAGAAGACAGAGACAAAACCACAAAATTCATTTATCTCATACTAAACAAGGGTGCCAAAAACATTCACTGGAGAAAAGATAGTCTCTTCAACAATAGTGCTGGGAAAACTGGCAATCTATATGTAACAAAATGAACTTAAACCATTCTCTTCCACCCTGCACAAAAAATAAGTTCAACATGGATCAAGGACCTAGGAATTAGACCAGAGACCTGTGCCTAAAAGAAGAATAAATAGGCCCAAATCTTCATCATGTCACCTTAGGTCCAGACTTCTTTAACAAGACTCCTAAAACACAAGAAATAAAAGCAATAATCAATAAATGGGATGGATTCAAACTAAAAAGCTTCTTCTCAGGAAAAGAAACAATCAAAAATGTGAAGAGAGAGCCTACAGAATGGGAGAGAATCTATAGTACATGTACCTCAGATAGAGCACTAATCTCCTTGGCATTTTCTTTTCACTAGAGGAAGGAGAACTCCAACTCTGTGTCCTCCACAGTCAGGACCTGTGGAGTTGGAGTGAGGTGAGAGAGTGACTTACTCTTCTGACCCATGCCTTAGGCTGGGCTGGCATTGGTGGTGAAAGGAAGGAGGAGGTGAGGGTTGTCCTTTGGGCACTGCTTACAAATAACACACACAGAGTAAAGGGTGGCAGTTACTCTGGTGGCAGTAACTCTAGTGGCAGCTGTGGTGACAACAGGGAAGTAGTGGGCTGTGTGGATCCTTCTAGACCTCCATGCTGCTGCTGGGACTGCAAATTGGTGGCACTCTGGAAAGCAGTATGAAGATTCCTTAGAAAACATGGAATGGAATCACCATTGGATCTATCTAGAGAGTATCATGCTAAGGGAAATAAGTCAAACCCCAAAACTTGGGTAAATAAAGGACAAACATTTTCTCTGATATGTGGATGTTGATCCACAGTGGGTTGGGGTGGGGGTCAAGGGAAGAATGAAGGAACTTTTGATTGGGCAGAGGGGAGTGAGGGGAGGGAAAGTGGTATGTGGGGGAAATATGGTGGAATGAGATGGACATTATTACCCTATGCACATTTATGATTGCACAAATGGTGTGACTGTATCATGTACAACCAGAGAAATGAGAAATTGTGCTCCATTTATCTGCAATGAGTCAAAATGCATTCTGCTATCATGTATAACTAATTAGAGCAAATAATAAAAATAAAAGATTTGAACTACAAACCATTTGCTGAATTTCATATGCTGTCATTTGTTTTTGACATCCATGCATTCATTACCATGTCTATTAATATTATAGAGAAATTAAAGATCATTTAAAGGCACTCTTCAGTTAATAATTTTGATAAAAGTGCATTTGTAATGATCTCTGTCTATTGAACAAAAATAACTAGAGTTCTTAAGATTACCTGTTGAAATATATAACCTTCAGTTGTTAAAATGAAAAACAGAATTTTTATCTGTTATTATATAATGCCTTGAATGTTGAACCACAATAATTAATGACAAAATTATTTCAAACATTTTTTAATTGCTGTGTTTCCCTTGTTTCAAATTCTGGCGCCTACAGTCTAAAGAGGATCTTGCAGACAAGGAATCTAAATTGACTTACAACTTTACCAGTAATTTTAGTATTAAAACACATTCTACATTAGAAGACAAAAGTTTCAGTCAAATGAGAAAAGTCTGTTTATTGATAGGAGGAGCCTTATATTTGGAATATCTTAAAGTTAGAAGGGTCTGATTTGGTCATGATTAACTTCATTAAAACTAGACTTTTTCCTGCAAATATAGAGGATGATACAGCCCTGATAATCATCATGATTCATCTTTTTCCCACTATAGCTTTGTTGCTTATATTATAAGGTACACAGGAAGAGTTTAATTTTGGACATGTTTGTGTAAATATGACCTAATGCTCACATATTTTTGCAACCTGAACTTGTTAAACATGATTTTGTATATATACGTATATAATATAGAGGGCTAAGAGCTTTATATTATTCCTTTTCCTTAATTAAATTAATTCATTTCTGATGTGATTAGAACAATATATGTCCTACAAATAAACAAGAGTCAATGTAACTCTTTTGTTGTCACAAATAAAAAAATTAAAATCTTGCATAAGAAATATGAGGAATGAATTGGAACAAAGCAGTCATTGAGAGAAAAATATGTGAGGAAGTGTATAGAGCAATTATTAGACTGAAGAATTTCCACCATAACAAGTTAGCCCAAGATATCAGAGCTCCCTTCATCCTCATGAGTTGAACATGAATTACAATTGCTATTGATTGCTGTGGACTGAGCTTTGGTTGTTTGTTTGTTTGTTTTCTGTATTGGGATCCAGAACCTCACTCATGTTAGACAGGTGTTCTTCCACTGAGCCACATCTCCAGCACTTTTATTTTTATTTGAGAGAGAGTCTCGTTATGTTGCCCAGGTTGGCTTTGAACTTTTTTAAAAATTATTTTATTTGTTCTAATTAGTTGGACATGACAGTAGAATGCATTTATACATTTTGATAAATCATACATAAATAGAGTGTAATCTCTCATTTTTCTGATTCCACCTACTGCAGGATCACATCAGTCATGCAGTCCTACATGTACATGAGGTAATAATGTCTGTTTCACTCTACTATCATTTGGCTTTGAACTTTGGATCCTCCTGCCTCATTTCTGAAGTAGCTCTTATCACAGCCTGGTGCTACTGTGCCCTGATCCAGCTGGGACTCTTTAAATGACTAGGGCTTCAAGTTAAAATGAAAGGAAAATGATAAAATGGTTTTTATTCTTTCAAACTCTTAAACTAGAATGAAAAAAAAAATGCCCCTCAGTTTCATTTGGCTTTTAATTCACAGTCTAGTTCACTATTTTTCATGCTTAAAAGTCATTGTTTAATTGTTATCTAATGATCTCAAGTCTTAGAAGCCTTTCAAATGTATGTTCAGTCAAAATCTAAATCTAATTATCGTAGTTCATTTAAATGAGGTAAACATGGGAAGGTCATTGATTTGACTCCAGGGGTAAACATGTGCATGACTAATGCATGTTTGAATTAACAATTAAGAAAATTATTTAACAAATATACCAAACCAAACAATTTCTAGAATGGAAAAATCAAACAAGTTTCGAAAATTTCTCAGACAACCTTTATAAAATACTTGGCATATTCTCCCTCGAAGGGAGAAAATTCTTCAAATATTTAAGTGAGATTTTTATAAAGCTGGTATTTTCATGACTCATTTGAATTTTGGTTTTCATCTAAAAATCAAGTACTGCAAAATCAAAACAGATAAGCAAAGAAATACAGTGTCCATGATTTTATCACTATGATGTTTTCAGTAGAATTTTATAAAAAACAATTCTTCATAGTTATGGGGATTAAACACAGGGCTTCATGCAATTTAAGAAAGTACTCTACCACTGAGCTACATCCCCAGCCAAGAACAAAACAAAACAAACAAACAAAAAGGTTCCTATTTATAAACAGGAAACAAAAATTAACATACTCCAAAATGCCAATATGACCAGAACATCAAACTGGAACATGTGTATGAAAGAATTTGAAATACTTTCTAGGAAAAATCTTCTATATGGCTAGTTCCTGAGTATATTTTTGAATATTATTTTCAGACTTTTTCCTACAACCTAAGTAAAAGAGTGCTAGGAAAGAATTGCTTCCCCTCTCCTCAGCGGCTTATGAAAGACAGATTCCCATTAACTCTTGATACCACAGGGGCTCTTCTTTCACTACCCAGCCCAGCTTTCAATTTGTTTGGTTTTTCAGTTGGATTAGGTCTTTAAAAAGACAGTCAGATGTGTCTTCATTTTCAATGTGGTGCATTCACCTGATTGAAGATAAAATTCTAAATTGATTTTCGACATGTGGTTGAGGTCAGATAAACAAAGCAAGCCCTTCTTACTAGGATCCAAGGGCATTTCTTGTGTGCCGATTAGTTTGACATCATTGGCATAATTTTAAACTTAAATATTTCCATCATCTATGAATTTATTATAGATGCTTAAAATGTAAGAGAAAACTCAAGTTAACATTGAAAGAACCATCAAAGTGCTTCCTATGCTTACTTAATTAGTCATTTAGTCCCAACCTTGTCTGGTTTTCCTTTAAAAAGATACCTAAATTTGAAATTCTTAAGTTTGCATACTGTCATTTCCAATCTTTAAATGGCACTTTCTTTACATTCAGTTACTTGAGGGAGTATAATTAGCTCATGTAGACTCCTGAAGCTCTATTGACTATGTATGTAGTGACCAAACACCTCTTCGATTTCTCTGTAGTTTCATTTTCCTACATTACCATGAGGGTTCCTCTTGTCAGACACAATTAATGGATGAGAGACAAAAAATGATGCAGCAAAGAAATAATATCCTAAGAGAGGAATTAGTTTTAAAATGCAAAAATGCATCTTTATTTTAAAATTACATTGACTGAGGAGGTAATAAATGTGTGTGTGTGTATGTGTAAAAATATGAGCCAATTTCATTAAAAGCCATGGACCCATCACCTAGTTTAAGAAAAATAATATTACATTACTATTTATTTGGCTTGCATTTCTCTCCCCAATGTGATACCCATATCCCTCTACTCAAAGGAACCTTGACCATGTGTTTTGTGAGTCATACATATGTTCTCCTTTAGAGTTCTACCATCCATATTTGTATTGATCAATGCAGACTATTTACACATGCATAGTTTTTACTTCATATAAATGGAGTCACACTGCTCATAGTACTCAGTGAATTGTTTTTGAGAACAAAATTATGGGCCAAGGTTTTTATCCATGTCGTTTCTTGTGGTGGAAATTAATTACTTTTATATTAAATAGCAAACAACCCCATGAATATGCTGTAGTTATTTTTAATATTAGGGTTTTTCATTTTAACTTTGTCAAGAATTTAAGAATTTTGTCGTTTTCAGTTTTGTTTTGTTTTGCTATTAAACGTTATACTATGAAAATTTTATTCCTATCTTCTGTTCATGTGTGGTTTATTTGAGGCTTATACTTAAGAATAGAATTAGTTGGTTGAGGGTTAGCCCATCTTCACATTTATTAGATACTATCTAATGAGAATATCCCATTGCTGCATCATTGTTCCAACATTTGATATCATCTAGTATATAATATTCATGCAAATGTAGAAGCAGCAAAACTAAAACTAAAACTGATCGTAGTCTTACTTTTCCTATTCTAAAGTACTAGCTGTGTTGAGTACCTTTATGTACCATTTGAGTTTCAAAACTCTTCAAAACTTTTTTCTACTAGGTGTTTTTTGGGATTTTTTTTTTTTTTTTTTTTTTTTTTTGCGGCCCTGGGAATTGAACCCAGGGCCTTGTGCTTGACAAGCAAGCACTCGACGAACTGAGCTATATCCACAGCCTGAGGTTGTTTTAATTTTATTAATTACTATGATCCTTTCATGCTAATTGTTCATCAGTTCCAAAGATAGAAATATCTTCTCAGTTTATTTTGTATCTTTTTGTTATAATGTTTTCAAATGAAAACAATTCATTGATTTTTTTTAATGAAGCAAATTATCTCAATTTATTTCCTGAGTGGTGTTTTGTTTTATAAATATTTTCTGAGGCAATGTTTTTCTACATTATGTTCTAAAAATTTCATAATTTTTCCTTCCAGTTTAACTTTTGATCTACTCGTTACATACTTTTGTATATAGTAGGAGGTAAGAATCTCCTTTTGTTTATTTTCATGGGATTAATCAATTCTCCCAGTACCATAAATTGATCAAGAAAGCCAGAACAACCTCTATTTGTTTACAATTGGTTTCTATGATTTCCTTATTCATTTGTGATATCAATCTTTGATACATCAAATGTTCATATAGGTGTGAATCTCATCCTAGACTACACACTGAACTTTATGCTAAGCAATTTATTCAGACCTGCACCAATATTGTTCTCTCTGTATGGCTATAGCATGAGAGGGAGACAGCAGGATCAGAGTGAGTGATAGAGCATGAAAACAACGTGATTAGCCCCTGCTGATTTTAAGATGGCAGAGGCCATGAGTCTAGGAATGCAGGCAGTTTCTAGAAGCTGGAAAAGGCAAGGAAATGGATTTTCCCCTAGGGCAACCAGATGCAATGAAGTCTGGCCAATATCTTGTTTTCAGCTCAAGAAGACCCAATTTTGGACTTTGTCCTCCAGAACTGAAAGATAAATTTGTTGTTACAAACCAAGTTGTGGTAGTTTGCTGCTACATGAAAAGGAAGCTATCATGGAGTCACACATTGTATCTGTCAAAGCATATTTCACATAATTACACTCTGAATGTGTTTTGAATGAATGGCCAAACTTCCCAAATAGATGCTAATCATTATGAAGTGATTTTAGAAGTAAGTGTCTTTCTGCAAGAACTCAACACCAGTATCAGCTGTCATGATGAGGTGGTTGCCCCCCAGTTCCTCTCTCTCTCTAATCTACAGAATTTGGAAGTTTCACAGTAAAGGCCTGGAGGTGAGTTGGACAGAACACAGTCGTTCTATTCATCAGACACAACAAACTGAGGACGTGGATGTGGATGAAGATGGCATGATTAGTCTTTCTTCATAGTCCATCTGAATAATTCATTTGTCTCAAAGGAAAAAAGAAGTTTTTTACAGAAGTAGAGAATAATGAGACTAAAATAATATTAGACTTTTGAAATCAAAAATGGATTTTGTCATGTATCAATTTTAGAATTCAGTCGTACAAATATAGTTCACCATGGTCAGGTAGAAGGAGGCCCTGGGGGTTAATTTCACAATGCCCTGAGTTTTATGTGATATGGATGTTGAAATGAAGCTTAATTGGCTGGCCTTGCCCATAATGGCAGTGTAATTTGACCCAAACCTAAGGTGGTGTGGACTGCTGGACCAATGTGAGGAATGGAGGATCTAGCAATAAAATCAGAGTTCTGGAGCCAGCAGAATCCTTGGTTCAGTTAGATCAGTTCAGAGTATTATCTCTGTCAAATGTAGAGAGACACATCACCTAGCTAACTCAGCAGGTAAGGCTTGTAGAATGACCTCAGAGAACTGTGTTCCAAGGGCCAGCTGATGGTGACATCGTACCATAAAATGCCAGCAGAAGGCTAGGCCATAAAACATTTTCTCAATGCCAGAAAAACATATAGATAAGCCCCATTCTTTCCGAAAAATATTGAGTAAAGAAAGAGGAAAAGGAGAGGACTTTGCTTGATTAACCATTGTGTTATCCAATCAAGAGTAAAAACTTCCTATTTAAATTGTCAGATTGGGTTAATTTGAAACTAGGCTGAAACTTAAATTTTTTTTCTCCTCCTACCAATGGAAAAGGACCTAGGAGACATATCAGATTATGGTCTATATAAAAGAGAGTAAAATATTTCTATACATCATTTGCCGTGTAAGCCTTCTGTAAAATCATTGAGATTTCTCCTTGAAGAGGTTTTAGAAGGAAAAAGGGTGGATCAGAGAACTGCAAATCAACTTTTTTTTTGTTTCCTATCTCCTTTCTATTACCTCTCTGTTTCCTGATTTGCCTTAGAGTTTGGGAAGTTAGAAGGAATTTGAACTTGTATCCATAACCCTCTTCTCCTATGTGATTTCCTTTCTCTCTCTTTTACATTTTATCCAGAGAAGAAAATTTTCCATAAGCACTCCAATGAAGTGTGAAATTACTGAAGGTTCTCTAGAAGCAAACTCTTATGATAAGTACAGGACATATATGGCTCACATACAGCAATCAAAGGATATCAGCTTTATACAAATGGTTGCTATATGTACTATCATTGAAGTAGAAGCTGCTGAGTTTTTATATTACCTTTTTCGAGACACATGTCTAGAAAAGACATCCCTGACCTCCAATCAATTCTCCATTTATCTTTTATCAATATTTGCAACCTAAATTTTCACATCGCCAATCACATTTTATTCTGTCCTGCTTTCATATTCTCTCATTGGTTTGTATATCTCTGTGGAAGAAGATCTATGTCAAGTTCATTGCTCTAGGGCCTGGCAAAATTCTAGATATGTTGCCCATATTGAGTATGAAACAGTCAAACTCATGCTATGCTAAAGTGTTTGTTCAAAAACACTAACAATTGTAGCAGTATTTATAATAGTGAAAACTAGGAACTTTCCTTGCCTAGAACAGGATCTTGAATGTTTACATTCAAAGGAATCTTATGTAGATATTCAAATTAAGGAGTCAGAAAAATATCCATAGCTATGTGGTAGACACGGAGATTAAAGGAGTGTGTATAATATACATTGTCCTGAGTGCAAAATTATATATATTTAACCTTGTGCCCATATGCATGGTAGCTGGGGTGGCTTTGAAAATATTCATAAAAAGTGATATGTGGCATTTTATCATTTTTCCAAACTGTTTACTTTTGTCAAAAATGCATACCGTTTATTAAAAATAAACTTACAAAGATTTTATCAACATTTGATAAAATGTCTTTTTCTCATGTTCCAAATTCTTTAGGGGCTCATTGCATAGTGGATCTCATGTGGAGGAATGCAAAGGTTTCAGAGACATTTGGCAATGCTGGAGACCTTTTTGGTGCCCTGTCTGTTCAGAGGAGTACCAGCATCTAGTGGTAGATTATTGAGATGCAGCCAAATATCCGATAAAACACTGAGCATTCCCCCTACAACAAAGTGTTTCCTGATTCTAAGTATTAATATTACTTGCTTGAAGTATCTTGGAAGTCTTGAACCTCATTAGGCACATTATCACCATTTGGTGGTGAGAAAAGGGCCTGAAATCTTCATCTTACTTCAATCAGAAGCCAAATGATTAAACTGGGTATTGAGGCAGGAAAGGTTTGGGATAAAGTTTACAGATTGAACTTAGTGGATGGAAGGGGAGAATCTCTACTTGCACCCGTAGGTGTCTCTCAATTCCATAGGATTATGAAATTCTAAGTCTTTCAGGAATAATTGCAACCTGGAGCACAAAGGACCAAGGCACTCTTCTTGTTGTGGCTCAATTTCTTTCCTCCTTCTCTCCATAAGGAATGAATTTGCAAGATCTAGGCTTCTTCCCTTGACCCCCTCCAACTCCCAATTCAAAGACCAAATGAAAAATGTTCATTCTTCCTCTTTTCAATAGTTTTCCTTCTTTAAAATCCATCAGTTTTCTGTTTTCCAACTATTACTGACTAATGAGTTGCTCCTCTAGTAACTATCTTATGCTTCTACTACTCACTTTCCTGCCTGCTACTATTTCTCAGAAATAAGAGAAAACCATTCAGTTCAAGAACACCTATATCCTTTCTAATGTTTCTTTTCTAAGATTTCTGAAAGCAATCACGGTAACAAATACCTTTAATCCCAGCTACTGGAGAGGCTGAGGATCACAAGTTGCATCTTATTGAAACTCCACCTCAGGAAAAAAAAAACAACAACTGGCGTTGAGTGATAATGTGCTTCCTCACATTTGCATTGACAGCATTTAATCCCCAGCAATACAACAAACAGACAGAAAATTTCCGTAGGCTGTAATCAGATTGATCTGAAATTGATAATATATTTGTAGCCCTATGGCAGACGGAGGGGACAGAGCCAGCATTCCTATCTCCCATCTCTAAAGATCCAAGTTGTTTAGCTGTTGTTCCTTGGGTTGTCTCTTTGCACTGCCTGTGGACAGAAAGAGACTGTAGCAGTAAATGGAAACCAAAGGATACCTTTATGTCTAAAATGAGGACATTTCCTTTTTGCATCTGGATTCCTTTAAATCTTTGCATTTGAGAACTAAGCATAAGAGATAGGTTTGCAGAAAGGTGATTTCCTTCCCTTCTCAGGTCCTCCATTGACTTTGGAGTTTTATTCAATATTATTCTGATCATGACCTGAGGACTCAAATAGTATTAAGAGCCACAAATATGTCTTAGAGATAAGCTTCCCTTTACATTTGTATACATGAAATATAAATTTCTTATTGAAATATGAGAACCCAAATCAGTTTAATTATTATGATATTTTTAATAGCTATATATTTTTTGATTTTTTTCCTTTAAGGGGGAGTATATGTGATCATTAATGTCTCAATCAAATTTGACTTTGTTCACAGATATGATTAAAACTGATTTACATTACTATCATAAATTTTGTTTCAGGAGTTAATCCTTGTCAGGTTCATGACACCAGGCTTTCAAGACCTAAACTGTATGAATACCTCAACTTTTTGTAGCATGAACAGGGAAGTGTCAAGATTCCAGAAAGGAGAGAATTGATGGCTAAATGAGGAAAACAGTTTTTGCATCCTTGTTTGCTTGATAATGTTTCCTGAATTGATGGAGGCTCTCTCCTGCTCAAGTCTCTGGTTTGTTCTTTGATAAAACAAAATATGCATAAATACCATTATACATGGGGATCATGAACCAACCATGGATGTGTTTGCATTAAAAGTTAGTCAATTTTATTCATGAATTGAAGGAGTGAAAAATGTTCACTCAAGGGGTTAAAGTCCTTTACTAGCTTCAAGACCTGTGTATTGGTTCAACTGCCATGCAGTTACTCTGTAGGAATTTGTAGAGACACACAATGACTTTCAACTTCTTATGTAAAGATGAGTTTGTCTGAGAGATCACAGATAATAAAAATATTCAGAATAATATTGCAAAGTAGGATTAAGGATTTTATTTATTTTTTCAATTTTTAAAAATTTGTTATAAGTAGTTATATATGAGGGTGGAATGCATTTTGACACATTGTACAGTAATGGAGCATAACTTCTCATTCTTCTGGCTCTACACGATGCAGAGTCAAACTGGTCATGCAATCATACATGTATATATGGTAAGAATTTCTGTCTCATTGTACCATCCTTCCCAACCCCACCTCCTCACCTCTCCCCTCACTCCCCTCTACACAATACAAAGTTCATTAATTCTTCCCTAACCCTCCCCTGCATTATGGATCAGCATTTGCTGTTCAGAAAAAATATTTACCATTTGGTTTTTTCAGGATTAACTTATTTCACTTAGCATGATATTCCAGCTCCATCCATGTACCTGCAAATGCCATAGTTTCATTCTTCTTTAAGGCTGAGGATTATTCTTGTGTGTATATGTACCAGTTTCTTTATTCATTCATCTGTTGAAGGGCAATCAGTTTGGTTCCATACCTTATCTATTGTGAATTGAGCTGACAAACATTGATGTGGCTGCATCACTGTAGTATGCTGATTTTAAGTTCTCTGGGAATATCCCAAGGAGTGGAAGAGTTGAGTCAAATGGTGGTTCCATTCCACATTTTCTAAGGAATCTCCATACTACTTTCCAGAGGAGTTGCACAATTTTCAGTTCCACTAGAAATGTATGAGTGTACCTTCTTCCCTTTATCCTTGCCAACACTAATTTTATTGTTGCTTGTATTCCTGATACTTCGCTTTCTCACTGGAGTGAGATGAAATCTTAGAGTAGTTTTAATTTGCATGTCTCTAATTGCTAGAGACGACGAACACATTCTCATGTTTGTTGATTGATTGTTTATCATCTGTGAAGTGACTGTTCAGTTCTTTAGCCCATTTATGGATTGGGTTATTTGTTTTTTTGGTGGTCAGTTTTTGAGTTCTTAATATATTCTGGAGATTAATGTCTATCTGAGGTGTGTGTGGTAAAGATTTTCTCCCACTCCGTAGGCTCTCTCTTCACATTATTGATTGTTTCCTTTGTAGAGAAGAAGTTTTTTAGTTTGAATGCATCCCATTTATTGATTCTTGCTTTTGTTTCTTGTGCTTTAGGAGTCCTGTTAAGGAAGTCAGATCCTGTGCTGACATAATGAAGATTTGGACCTACTTTTCCTTCTATTAGGCAAAGGGTCTCTATTCTAGTTCCTACATCTTTGATCCCCTGTGAGCTGATTTCTTCGCAGGGTGAAAGATAGAGGTTTCATTTCATTTTGTTGCATATAGATTTCCACTTTTCCCAGCACCATTTGTTGAAGAGGCTATCTTTTTCCTAATGTATACTTTTGTCTAGTATGTGGCAACTGTATTTATATGGGTTTGTCTCTGTATCTTCTATTTTGTACCATCGTTTTTTTTTTTTGTTTTTTTTTTTTTTTTTGCGGTGCTGGGGATCAAACCCAGGGCCTTTTGCTTGCATAGCAAGCACTCTACCAACTGAGCTATATCCCCAGCCCTTGTACCATTGTTCTACATGTCTATTTTGGTGCCAATACCAAGGACATAGGCATTTTAAATATAGATTGTATTTGATTTTGTCCTCTGATGATATTTTAGCAATTTATTTCTAACCCAGACAAAACTGAGGAAGAGAAAAATGAAGTGCATGTATGGGAACTGAAGCCCCCTAAATATTAATCTGTTTTTACATATTTCATTCACAAAGTGAACTATCTAAAGTTCTAGTTGGAAGGAGGATGAGTTTTAAGATTGGTTATGTACTCCATTTTCTGTTAAGATGCTAAGGTTCTTATGTGTTCATTGAGGATTATTGCTTTTTCAACTCATCAAGCACATACTGCTTTGTGATTTTTGCCCACTCATCAGGAATTTGACCTCTGTTTATAAATTTTTTCTGATATTTTTCTTCCAGCTTTGTTCTGAAGTGAGAGACAAACCATTTCCAGTAGGGTTGTGTGGATGAGTCTGGGGTGATGTTCCATCTGGCAAAATTCCCTCCTCCCTGCCGATAGTGCTTATAAGGAATATTCCAATCATCTTGAAAAGAAAACAAACGATCACTTGCTACTAAACTAGAACAGCAATCAATGACGAATTGGTCTGTATTATACCAGGTACCTCCAATGACAGCCCTAGGACAATGAAATGGAACACTGTGGTCTCCATCATGTGTAGGAATTGTGTTTGTACATATTGCTTTACAGAAGGGACACTGTTCCCAGCAGCCACAGAGATGTTCATAGAGTATTTTCTCAATTTCAGGAACAATTTCATCTATAAGCCTACTGGAAAAATTCTGTTCTACTTTCTTCATTTCAGGATCCAAAGCTGCACTCATGGCTTCTTTGAGAAACTCCATATCTTTTATCTCCTGGTGTTCAATGCTTATCAAGTCTCTTCGTGGGAACATCAGGTTGTTACCCAGGTGATCACAGAACAAATCCAGCCACCCAGATGCAGTGCTACTTTTATCATTCTCTACTGGTATGGATTCATGAATGAAAGAGTGGATGGCATTCTTGATGCCCTCTAAAATCATTTCAAAGTAATTCTTTATTTTTTTATCTCTGTTGCCTAAGCAGTAACTTTTTGTATGATTTTCAATGAAGGTCCTAAAAAACATTTGTGGACTGTGAATGTATTGCCAATAATTGTCAAAATTTTCGTCTTCTGCTAGAGAGATGAGAATGTATTTCTCCAGGTTAGCCCGGTTTCCATTGAATTCAGGACAGGTAGCTCGTATCTCCCCAGCTATCATAGGGACCATTTTCCTGCAAATGGTGTCAGAGACAACAGGTGTGAGCTTGTGCCACAGAAAATCAACAAAAGAAGTGATGGAGATTGAACCTTGGCAAGATATCTTGAAACTCATGAAAAAATCTTTTTTTTTCTGTTCTAGATAATTTACAGGATCATTTTCTTTTATGAATATATTGTGCATTACCTTAAAATGGTTTGATGCTCTTTGAAATAAACATGAAGATAATTCAGTGTTGTATTTGCTTGTAAATGTGTATCTTTTGTTAGTGTGTGCAGACATCACTTCTTCTTCTATTATTCTCAGGATACTGTGGAAGTCACTTTGATCATAATCACGATGTTGAATCAGAATGCTATTAATATATTCATTAAATTTTGAAAAAATTTTTTTCAGTAGTCATTTTAATGGACATTTCATCACAGACTTCTAGATTCTTTGTTAAAAACCAATATTCTTTACACATCTTCACATGTTTTCCAAAATTTAGTTGAAAATCCTCTCCAGTATTTTTCTTTAGTTTCTTCACTATGTTTTTCTCTTTTTTGAAATAATCCAAAAGGATGTTTTCAGCATCTACATCAATGTTAGGCTCTTTGGCTGGAGGGAGAGTTGAGGACACTTCATAGACCCATTTTCCCCAAAGTTCATTGAATTTCTCAAGTAACTCTTCATCACTCAATTCCGCACCTTTTACACTTAAAGCCAAGTTTCGGCTCCTTTCCAATAATTGATTTTCGTAAACATTCTTTTGCTGTTCCAGTCGTTCTTGATTTTGTTTGAGACTAATAAACTCTTTGGCTTTTCTTTTGGTAGCTCTAATAAGTGACTCTTTCAGGATTAGCAGCTTATTTTCAAAGTAGGCTTTCCATTGAACCAGTATATCACTCTCTGGGTCTTCATTAAAATATTTTTCAAATTTTTGCTTGATGGTTTCATATTTCTCTATAATTGGATACTCAATTATACTTGTGGTGATTGTTGCAACTTTTCCATTATGAATCTGATTCTTCAGTTGGTTCTGCAGTTCTAGCATATGGCTCCTGAGCTCCCAGGTCCAGTGGTTGTACATGGTTTCCAGTTTGCTCATGGCCATGACCTCTCGAGTATTCCTAAAACTGAAAATGAAGCTCTCACTTACCAGGGCTCTCCACAAATCTTGAATTCTAAATTTTACATCTGATATCTTCATGATTCTGCCCCTGGATTCCTGTTTGGCAGTCAAAAGGATCCTACTTTTCAGTTCCTGGACATTGTGGCTGTAGCGAGGATTGGGAGGGGCCATAGGAGGATTGCCATCCCAGAGGTGAGCAAAGTAGTAAACGTGAGTGTTGACATCAAACTTGATGACATCACTGAAGCATGTTATGTGTGAGCACTCTTCTTGTTTAGCAGCTATTGCTGCCATTTCATCTAGCCTCTGCTCTAGCTGTCTTCGTCCTTCCATAGTTTGGTCTTTGGCTGTAACTTCCCCTACATTCTGATGCACAAATATGCAACTTGGGAAGATTTTCACTTTTTTCATCCTCAGAAAGGCTTGGACAGCTATCTGTAGGATATCTTGCATTTCTGATGGATTCTCCCCAAATATATTGATCAGAGTCAAGTTTGCAAGTCCAATGACAAAGGTGGCTAACTTATTGTCCCAATTTTGGGACTTATTGCTGAGTTCTGGGGCCCGAAGTCCTTCTGTGTCTACAACCAGCACAAAGTCAAAGCCAAGTTCCTTTGCTGAAGCCTCGTCCACCTTTAGGAGCTGCATGTAGGCTCCCTTGGTACATCTTCCTGCACTGATAGTGAACTGTAGCCCAAAAAGAGCATTCATCAGTGTGGATTTCCCAGAGCTCTGCAGGCCAAGGACAGAGAGAACAAAGAGCCGTTTGTCTCCAAGTTTCTCAGAGAGCTTGTCAAAAATGGCTGCCACCCACTTTAGGGGCACATAGGAAGCATCTCCATCCATCAGCTCTATGGGAACTCCCGATATCATCAGGTCTGCAGCAATTTGGGGAAGGGAGAGAAAAATTGTGTCTCTTTTGGAGGAAGTTTCTTCCAGAGCTTCATAGATCTGACCAACCTCTCTGAGAAATTGCTCAGTTCCTAATGTACAGTCACTAATCTTGGTAGAGATGGCTTCTATTTCTTTCAGCCAGGGTTTCACAGAGTTGCTGCTTTGAGATTTTTCCTTTTCTGTTTGTATGTTTAACAACAACTGAAGTTGCTTTTCATGCAGTTTTCCCAAATGCTCTGTAGACAGGCTATCTAAAAACACACTCAGCCATTGCAAGAAGTAGAGTGTGGTTTCAGTTTCTGAATACTTGTAGAGAATTTGAAGCAGGCATTTCATTACACCTTTGAGAGGAAAAGCTCTTTCCAACTGCTTCTGCCGTATATTTTTTTTATCTGTCTCAATGTCACTCTTGTGTTTTTCAATGCTTCGATTCCCCTTTTCTCTTAGATGGTACAATTCTTTGTCCTTCTCACACCAAAGATGCCACAGTTGTCCTTGAAGGGGTAGAAAATGTTCCTTCATCTGAGACAACTGTTTCTTTTAGTAGGTCCATGATAGTCCCTGCCATTTCCTTGGCTACCTTGCAATTCCTCTGGTCTTCATCAACAAGAAATCCTTGCTTGCGAGCAATAGAAGAACAGTCCTCCAAGCTGAGAGCAGTGCCAGAGAGCTCTAGCAAACGTCTGATGGTAGTTGTGAGCTCCTCTGTCAATTCTGCCTCATTTCTATTCCTTAGGCCAATTTTCACTCTTCTACCATAATCACTGGCTTTGCATTTTTCTTTGTCATCCAGCAAGCAGATCAATGATCTTGATGACTGACACAGGTCACGGACAGTATTTTGGTTTTCTTTATTGTCATCAGAAGCTGACATAAGGACCACAATGAGAGAAGAGACCTCCTGCAGGAAGGCGAGCTGCCTTTTATGCTCCTTTGCCTCTCCATGAAGATTGGTGAAGGTCACACAGCTGTCAAACCTGTCCTCTTCTCCTCCAGGGCAGAACCAGCAGATTTCCACCACACCCTCCATCAAGAGGCAGTCTTTGCTGCTTCCTCTGCAGTGTCGGTGGAAAAACACATCATGTTTGCGTTCACTGAGAAGACAGTTCATGATCTGAGATTTGGAAGCAGACAGGCCATTGCCAACTCTAAGGAAGGACACAATGGGGGTGGAGACATGACACATCTGCTGACTCTTGTGACTGTTGTTCCCTCGTCATGATTTGCTTGCTTGCTGCCAACTTCTCCTAATTTGTCTGAGGGACCAGAGGGAGAATTCAATTTGGGAAGTGCAGGGATTTGGCACCAGGAAGGGCAGGGCAAATTGACAGATGGACAGTTTGGTCAAAATATATTGTCTGGCAAAACCATCTGCACAGTGAAAAATGGCCATCTGGATATCCATGGGGTGAATGTGGGGCCTGGTCTCAGTGGTCAAAGGGTTACTGAATTTATCATTATCTTTGAAAATGTCTTCATATGGATCAAAAGCCTCATTTTCCTCATTGGAGGCACTTGGAGTGACCTGATGTTCTATATTTCCATCATCTTTGAAGACCAGGTATCTCAGTCCATTATCCAGCATCAGTAGCTTCTGAAGGAAATAGAAGGGAAGTTCTTGTTCAGATTTGGGCATGGTATTGTACACAGATGTCTTGTAGATCAGATGGAAGTTAGCTTTATTCATCCCCTTTGGGTAGTAATGTTCGAGGCCTAGACACTGGAGTAAGTCTAGGAAGGTATCATTTTCTATTACCTCTCTTGTGTTCTTTTCATTCATATCTGGTTCACAGGGTGATTTCTTTTCTTGGATAAGACTTTGAAGCTCTCTTTTTACTTCGTTCATTTGCAAAGAAGAGATAGTAGCTTCATATTTCCCATCAATGAGTAACCTCAGTTCTCTTTCTAGGTTTTCCCAGTCATGATCTGCCCCAAGTTTAGTGAGGACATGTACCACCTCTTTAGACAACAATTGTCCCTTCTGTTTTGTCATGCGTTTTGTCTTTTCTTCTGGAGAAAGGGTTGTTAATCCAGCTGTGACTGTCAGACATGTGAGCACCATGAATGCATGGGCCCTAAAGCTGGAAATAGTTTTGAGCTGCTGGTATTTATTGAAGGCAGTTTGCATTTCATTGGATAGGAAGTTTAATTCTTCATGTTCAAGAAGATGTTGAAAAACATTGTATTCCACCTGATATCCTGCAGCAGCTGCAATGGAAAGCAGCAAAAGCTGTGTATCTGTTTGCTGTGTGGCTTGCAGATGATTCAAGAACCTGTTGAGAGCTGAGCTGACCTCATACGTGGCCTTCCTTTGAGCTTCTTCTACTGTTTTCTTTGATTCAGATTTGACCTTCACTTCCAAGAGTTCATTCTGGGTTTCCTTTATGATTCTAATAAATTCAGAAAATCGAGAGATTTTGACTTGCTCTTCTAATTCTGACTGTTTGATCCAGTGCATAATGGAGTGAGTCTGAGGAAAGTTTTCCACTTTGTAGATGTAAGGATCTAGAAGGCTGCACAATTGAGATTTAATAAATTTACTTTTATAAGTGAAAGATTTTTTGCAAAAGTTGACAGTATTGATTAGAAAAGTCTGCAGATCCTGATCAGTAAGGCACATGTTAATCCACACATCATCACCTTCTGTTTTTAGACTCAGTGTTTGCATGAAAGCTCTCAGCTGTTGAAGCTGCTCTTCAGGATCAGACACCTCCCAGGACTTCACGCCATCTAGGAAAACTCTAACTTCTTGCCTAATATTCAGTAACTGCACTCCCTCCTGGATTTGTGCAGGGAGACCAGTTAAAGCAGTATAATTATCTTTCAGGCAGTTAGCCACCTTAACAGGATCCTCAAAATCACTTCTATGTCTGGAGAGGATGATGTCCCAAACTGGCACCAATTGAAGTCCCCGGTCAATGACACACCAAGTTTGATTGCTGGCAACAAGGCCTGCTTTCCACTGGGTAAGGTCATCTGCTTCTGGTGGGCCACCTGTCTTACACATAGAAAATTGGAATTTGGTGTGGAGGTTTTGGAAAGCTTTGTTCTGCGAAGCTGCATTTGAATGTGAGTCTGACACACTCATACCTGCAGCAACATTCACACCAAAGCCACTGTAACTGCCCCTTATGTAAATATCCAGGTCCTCTATTGCCTGCTGCTTTATATCAACCAGCTGGTCACTTTGGAAACCCTCTGAAACAGCCTTCCACCAGTAGATCCCTCCCAGGTGCAGAGGGCCTTGGTTAGCATGAGAGCCAAACCTGTGAAAGAATTTTTCAGTCCAGTGTCTGAGCTCCTGGAATTCCTGTGGGTCTGTGTTCTGATCCAGGAGGTCTTCAAGACATTTCAATTCCTGAAGAGCAGCCTTGGACAACTGGAGCTGATCAATGGAAAAGTGGCAGGATGCCATGGGAACATAACTGAACTTTATTGAGCAGAAATAAGAACACTCAGAATTTTCTTGGTGGGTTTCCTTGGATTCTGAATGCTTGCTCTTATGTCGTTCAGTTTCAAAATTAAATCCCCAACCTCCAGCCCTGGCTGAAATAGTTAAACTGAAGCCTAACTTCTCTATAGACTGGGTGAACATAATTTCTGCTTGAGAAGATGTAAATTCTTCAGTTTCCAACCGTGTTCCCTGCTGAGGGCCCAAGAGGGAGAACTCCTTGGGGACACTGAGTAGCTCCTCTCTCTTCTGTATCAGGTCCATTTGGTGGCATGTTTTGTAAATCCCTTGCAGAGCCAGCCCTCCAGATGCCCATCTTATTAGATCTCCATCTGGGAGGTTTTGCCTGTGGGACAGTGTCTGCTCCATGGGAGTGAGTTGTCTTTTCATGATTTCCACAACTTCCCTTAAGGATTTTTCAGGCACTGGCCAGTACTCTTCAGGGATCTCCATGACTTGCCTCAGCTCTGCTTCTTTTCTCTTCACTGCCTCTTCCTGCCTCTGCCTCCCATCTAATAGGAAGCCTCCCAACTCCTGCAGCAATTGTTCTGCCTGCTTCTGCCTTCTCTTTATCATCTCCACTGGTGACTCCTGTAGCTCTGGAAGACTGTCTGAGTGCAGCAGGTCAGTCAGCCTCTCTAGGGCCCTTTCCTCCCAAGGATGTTGCACCAGGGATTTCAGCTGCTGGAGGTCTTTTTCTGTTAAGTTTTGTAAGGCTTGAGGACTGGTCACACCAAGGTTTTCCTGCAGCTTGGGTAACCAGTACCCAACATCCAGTCCCACTGCTCTCAATATCTCTTGGAGAATTGCCTTCTTTTGCCTCTGAGAAGAGGCTCATCAAGGGTCTGCTCTCTTGTGTCCATGGCTGTGTGGAAAACAGAGATTCAGTTAGTCTTGACTGCATTGTGAGCTGAGGAAGTGTGAGTCACATGATCAAAAGAATGAATGTATTAGTAAGGCTAGTCTCCAAGGCCTTCTCATCCCTGTTATAGTTATTCTAAAATATATTTTTAATCAAAACCTCTCTGGATATGTTCTAGACATCATTGAGCATGTTGTCAATACGGAGTGGCTTTTTATATGTACTGTGGTGAATTGCAACTTAATTGCCTGCTTTGGGCACTTCCTACACAAACTCAATTGCATGGGAAGTATAAGGCTGAGGCATGGAGTTTGAGAATATCCATGAGTTTGTCAGCTTGATGCTTATTTTTTAAACTATAGCAATGCCACCATTTGGTTACCTTTCTTTCATTTTTTTTTCCTTTGAACTGCTTCATTTCTACCACTCTGTCAATTGTTCTTAGGGAATTTAATGCTTCCTTGCTCTCCTCTCCTTTAAAATGAACTTCTAACCTGATTTATGCTTCTGAATTACTTCTTATATTTCAGTTTCACCTCATTAATATTATCCTTCCATTACAAGAATTATTATATTTATATGGATATTATTCAAATCTGTGTATATAGATCCTCATACTCTCCTTAATCCAGGATTTCATTACTGTTTTGCACCCACTCCATCTTCAGTGCATATCCTTAGATTGCAGGTATGATGGAGTTTCATTTGTTTTAATTTTATACATTAATCAGGTTTTACTTCCTCCTATAATTCCTATCCCAGTCAATGGCTCTAGAATACTTGCTCAGAAAGGATCCAATACACGTTTCTTCCTATTAATATAAATTCATTACACCATATCTTTTCAGTTTATATTTTTAACTCTCTTCTTTTAGCTAACCTTTGTAAATTTTACAATTTTTTTTGTACTTTATAATTATATAAATAGTAGGATTCGTCATGTATATTCAAACAGCACATAACATAATTTGATCACTCTTATTCTTCAGTGCCTTCCTTTCCCATCCATCCCTCTATTGATCCACTTGCTCTACTCCACTGATCTCCATTCTAATATTATTATGGTTGTTATTATTATTTTAATTAGTGTAATATAAACAGTTGGGATTCCTTGTGGTATGATCTAACGTGGGAGTAGCATAGTTTTATAGGTATTGTTCTCCAATAGTTCCTTTCCTTCCTTCCTCTTTATCCCATTTATCTACTCTATTGTTCTCCCTTCTAATTTCATGAGATCACTTTTTATTTCTTTCCTCTTTTTCTGTCTAGTTTCCTGCAGTAAGAGATAACATTCAACGTTTTTTGTTTTTTTTTTTCTGGTGATGCCTATTTCACTTTGCATGATATTCTCCATTTTCATCCATGTACCAGTAAAAGACATAAATTTTATTGTTTTTTATGTCTGATTAAAAGTACATTGTGAGAACCCAATCGATAAATAAGCTAAGGAACTGGACAGACACTTCACAGATGAAGATATATAAGCAATCAACAAATATATGAAAAAGTGTTCAATATTTCTAGTAATTAGAGAAATGCAAATAAAAACCACCCTAAGATTTCATCTCACTCCAATTAGAATGGATATTATCAAGAATACAAACAATAATAGGTGTCAGTAAGGCTGTAGGGAAAAAGGCACACATACGTTGCTCATGGAGTTACAAATTGGTGCAGCCACTCTGGAAAGCAGTATGGAGATTCCTCAGAAAACTTGTAATGGAACCTCCGTTTGACCCAGTTTTCCCACTCCTTGCTTTATACCCAAAGGACTTAAAGTCAGCATACTATAGTGACACAGCTACATCAATATTTATATTAGCTCAATTCACAAAAGCTAGACTGTGGAACCAACCTAGATGCCCTTCAATAGATAGAATGGATAAAGAAACTGTGGTATATTCATATAATGAAATATTATTCAGCCATGACAAAAACTAAAATTATGGAATTTGCAAGTAAATGGATAGAGTTGGAGAATAAGTGAAATAAACCAATCCCAAAAAACCAAAGGTCAAATGATGTCTCTGATAAATGGATGCTGACATATATCAGGAAGGGAGGGGATAAGGGAAGAATGGAGGAGTGTTGGATTGTGTAGAGGTAAAAGAGGGGAGGAGAGAGGGAAGGGGAAGGGAAGATAGGCGAATGAGAGAAATATCACTACCCTATGTACATGTATGATTACATGAATGGTGTGAATCTCCATCGTGTATAACCATAGAAATGAAAATTTGTGTACAATGACTCAAAATGAATTTTGTAATGAGAAAAATAAATAAATAAAAGTATATTGTGTATATACAACTCTTTCTTTAACCTTTTTCCTGTTGACAGACATCCAGGATGATTCAATAACAGGGTTATTATGAGTTTCACAGTTAGAAACATTGACAAGCATGTCGTACTCCAGTATGCTGATTTTAATTATTTTGGATAAATACAACGGTGTGGTATAGCAGAGTCATATAGTTGTTCCATTCCTCATCTTTCAAGGAATCTTCATACTGCTTTATAAAGTGAATATACCAATTTGTAGTCCCACCAATGATGTATAAGTGTACCAACCCCACGAACTGAGAGTTACTATATAATAAGATCTCTTTCTTCTCCTCTTTTCTTTCTTCTCCTCCTAAGCTATAGGGGAAGAATGATTCATATGCTTCCTGTTCTAAGCCAAGTTATTAGCCCTTTCCCTCATTACCTATAAGATTAAAGAAACTCTGGACTATAACCTAGAACAACAGATCTTTTAAGGATACAATTTATTAGATTGACTGATAATAATACATGGAAAACAGCCCTTGTACACCTTCCTTTCAAAGCCCTCTATTCCCCCAGCAAGTGGAATGGCTGTCTTTTGCGTTTATCCATTGCTAACAAAGCAATGAAACATTTCATTTTTCTCAAAACTTAGTCTTTGTTATCAGATTAGCATCAAGAACAAGGATTGAGTTTTGGTATCAGGGTTTGGCACCCAAGGTGGAACCTAGGAACAGCCTCTGCATCTTGGGCACATCTGGCATTCCAACTATGAGCAGGTTGAGAACAGACCACTGGAGAATTGGGAAACAGATACATTCATCTCAGGTCAGGTCAGATCAGTGTATCTGTTCCTTAAGTAAAAGGGAGCAATTGAGGGACCATCCCAGCATCTACCAAGTCTCTTTTATCTTCATAGAACTCCTACTTTCTCTCCCTGAACTCTATGCTGTACTGTACCATCCAGTACAACTGAGAAAAAAGAATTTTGTGGGATAAATTTGCTATGATTTGGCCATCCGTTAGTTCCTGTGGTGTGTAGGTCAAGACCCTGGATTCTACACATCTGGTTCTCCTTCATGGGAACATCTGGTTCCCCTTAGTTGAGACCTCTGTGTGTTCACTGGTGTAGAAATCATGGATGAGTGGGAGTAGGGAAGTTATTGAATTTGTCCTCACCTAGACTCCTTGTTTTAAAGGTTTTCAATTTTGGGGATCCCTGCTGCTATGGTTTGGATTTAAGGTGTCCTCCAAATCTTGGGTGAGACAATGCAAGAAAATTTAGAGGTGAAGTGATTGGGTTATAAGAGCCTTAGAAAAATCAGTGAATTAACCCCTTGAAAGGGATTAACTGAGTGGTATTGAAGGCAAGTGGGTCGTTGAGGACATGTCTTTGGGGTATATATTTTGTCCCTGGAGAGTGAAATTTCTCTCTCTCTCTCTCTCTCTCTCTCTCTCTCTCTCTTTCTCTATCTCTCTCTCTCTCTTGCTCTCTATCTCTTTCTCGCTCTCTTGCTCTCCTTCTTCTTGCTCTGTTTCCAACTGCTTTTCTCTACCACACACTTCTACTCTGATGTTCTGTCCCACTTCAGCACCTGAGGAATGGAGCAGGGGGTATACAGATAAAGATAAAGAGTTCTAAAACTGTGAGGCCCCAAATAAAGTTTTCCTCCTCTAAATTATTCTTGCTAGGTCTTTTGATCACAGCAATAATAAAGCTGACTAAAACACCATCCATGTCTGTACGTGTGATGTTTTGCATATCTCATACTGTCCTGTGAAGATATGAGCAAAACCATGTCAGTTCCTGCCAGTAATCTTCAGGAAAGGAGTTTGGCTAATGAGCAACATAAAGCTTTAAGCCTTTGGTTAAGAAAAGGATGGTGTGTTACTGTCAAACAGTCTGACTGATGCATATTTTAGAAAGTGAGAAAAGGTTGCTGCTGAATGGTATTCTGACATATTATACAATCTTGCAGTTGTAGTTTCTCTGTCAGAGGTCAGGAAAATGAAGGATATTTTGTATATGCAGGCATTTATATATTTATGTAACTACTTGATAAATAGTCTGAATGGCCAGGGGTTAAGCAATGATAAAAAATAAAAATTATAAAAACCCACAAACTTGACTGCAAAAAAGATAGTAGAAACACCAAAAGGAAAAATTGAGAAAGATTCAAATCCATTCCACCAAGTGCCAATCACCTGGCACTACCTCTTGACCTGCTTCTAGAACTGGACTTAGACTCAGGCAGTTTCAGGGTATCCCTGCTACAAGCCAAGGTTTGGAGATGCGGACCTCAGGCTGGAGGAAGACGTTTGGGAAGCTGACTAGGGAGAAATATTTGGTGAGGGAGGAGGTGAGACTCCCAAGGACTCTGCCTCTGCCTCTGGAAGACTCCCCACTGCCTGCTGGCTGAGGAAAATATGGTGTCAGTAGGTTCCATGTTGCGTGAACTAAGAGATTATGACCTTAGGATGGGAATGGTTTCCCCTTTTTACTAACTGACAGGGTCCCCCATTTGGCCAGAGAAACACCCATCATTGGGGCAGGAAAATTCTTGCTATGGCAGTACTCCATTTGTATAAATGTACAAGGAGATGACCAAGAGAAACATTTGCCTTGAGGGAAACAGACACCCAGATGTTGTTTAAGAACTGATGTCTAAATACAAAACTGTATTTTTTTTTCCATCAGACTCAAACCTCTAGGGTTAAAGGCAGGGACAATAGCATAAGTCAAACAGTTCTAGGGTCCTGCATTGGCTGCATGTGGATTACCAAGGGCAATGCCTGTTTCAGAACAAGGAGGAGCCAATTCTGGGGGAGCCCAAATCTGGACAAACCAGTAATGATCCAAATGTTAATAAACCAGTTAAATTGGCCGAAGAGGGGATGATGTAAATCTGCTCCCTGCTAAAAGACATATTTACATACTATCATGAGATCATATACCCCAGTGCAGCTGGTGGAGATGGAATCCAACTTCAGGTAGAATATGAGAAATTGTACCAGCATGGACACTGGAGCGGATGGGATCATGCTGAATGGTATAGAATATATACAATGGCTTGATTAACTCCATGCCCTGTTTACACTTACACTGGCAGCTTTACTGCTGAGCTGCTGATGAGTGTGCAGTCATTGTTAACCTGGCTTCCTCTCACCACTCAGAATACGTCACCAATTTTAGGAGGCTTAATAAAAGCAAAGGCCATGGGTCCCCGCAAAGAGGTTTTGAACAACTGTTTGTAGCAGAAGTAGGGATGAATGGTCAGTATTTAGGGATCTAAGCCATGTTTCTGTTCTAGAGACCATGTACAAAATTGGCAACACATTGGTCTTCAAAAAGTATTTAGACAGTAACAGCCTTTGTGGACATGGGAACTGAATGTATTTAGATCTATAGCAATCTTGAAAAATTCTCAGGTAGGTTTTGGCTAGTAATGAATACAGCGCAAGCTTGAGCCATAGCACTGATGCTGTGGCTTGGAAGTCTGTTGCCTACCCTCTTCCTGGGGCTCATGGCTCCCGTTCCTGAATACACTGTAAGTGTTGATAAATGCCTACAAACCACAGATGAGTTCTGCTTGCACTGATGGGAGATTAAGTGGGTGTTAGCTAGAAAGCCTAATTAAAGTGGCATCTAACACGTTCTCACATTTGGTTATCTCACATTTGTTCACACCAAATAATACTGACTCACCATTGGCCTTCAAGAGATAACAGAGACCATACATGAGTTGGCTAATGTGAACACAATTTGCCCAACTGATAGTCTTTTTTACTTCTCCACAAGCTTGGTAAGAATAAGAAATCAAAGTTGGTATGTGAAAGTAGGTTAGAGGGAATTTAAAAAGTTGATTTCTCCATTTTATGTAGCTGTTCCAAAAGTAGTTACTATTCTAGAAGAGCTCAGCACTCCATTGGAAGCATACCATTGCATTTTAGATATTTCTAACACCTTCTTTAGTTGTGATGTAGCTCCTGACAGTCAACATCCATTTTTCTTCATATTAAAGACTAACAAAGGACATTTATTACTAAGGACATTTATTTGTTACCACAGAAATCCCTCCATAACCCCAGTTTGTCATGATAAGGTAATGAATCTGGTCTTGATCTTCACTGGTAAAAATTTTTACATAGTTCTAGTCTGAATCTTTTTCATATGCAATGAAGCTGCTCCCATGCTTCTAAATTTTTTCAAAGGGAAAGGGTGGGCCATGATTGCAAATAAAACACAGGGCCCTGGATTATTGATTAAAGGACTGTGTGCTCTCTGGTTGGGTAAGACAATGATTATACAGCAGGCTGTAATAGGTAAAATTTTGGTACTTCCAATTCCCTACACAGGAAAGCAAGCTCAAGTATTTGTGGGGAAATTGGGTTATTGGAAGGCTTTCAGCCCTTATCTTTGTCAACTATGACCCTGCATCATTTTTGTAGGTAGGCTTTAGTATGTAAATGGACTATTCCACATTTTGAGGCATTTAATCAGGCCAAGCAAGCAGGAAGACAGGAACAAGCCCTTGAGAGAGTAGACAAATTGAAACCTGCTGAGATTTCTATCCATATCATCCAATGGCTTAGATGGGGTTTATAAAGGCAAATGAAGGGACAAAAGACCATTGCTGCATTTTGATTACAGTTATGGAGTCAGAGAAACATTTTAGCCTGATAGAAAAACAATTGTGTGCAACTTATACTGCCCTTGTTGACATAGAGCCCATCATCAAAAAACACCAGTCAAGGTCATTCATCTGGCAAAGATAAGATGGCTGACGGAAGCTCCAGCAGAGGCAACTGCCAACTGGCTGTGTTTTAGATTAAAGCCTGCAGGCCAAAGAGCAGCTGGGACACACTGGGAAATGCCCATAAAAATGTCTAATTTTGTTGCTGAATGCCAAAAATGTCTTGCCTGCTTTCAGGACTACCCAAGATGATTGAATTCCACTGAGGGGCATAACAAATGAGTTGATTTCAATTTTTACCAATGGCAGATAAACTGCAATGGCCCTCTCCCATTATGAGATGAGGAAAAACATGTTTTAAGTTGTGTGGATGGTATTGGACTTAATGCAAGACCTCCCCATCAAAAAAGCCAACCAAAAGTTTTCTCTTGAGGGGCTCATTTGACCAAGGGTCATTGGCACCCCACAGGTAAATGAAACAGACCAAAGTACTTATTTCACAGACCATGGCATATGCCTATGGACTGAAGACCAGGACACATTATAGATTTTCCACCTGTCTTCAATCTGACAGCAGCTGGATGAATTGGAAGAATGGCCTGCTCAAACAAGCGATTAAGACCAAAAAATAACTCTATGCAAGAATCTGCCCAAGGCATTGAGGATATTAAATGAGAAACCCCAATATCAGCAACCTCTGGCCATTTCTGTGTTAACTGGTCCACGACCACCTGGGTTGCCATTACAGATAAATGGCATGAACATTTTCCCCTGAACATTTCTTAAGCTGGCATTGGGCACAAGTAAGGCCAAATCTCCCACAGCATAGTACAAAGATGCAGAGCAAATTATCAGCAATATCTTCAGAAGAAATCATTCAGATAGAGTGGTGGGATCATATGGAGTCACTTGTCAATCCCCACCAAAAATAAACAGATGAAAAGTAGCAGTTAAAAAAAGAAAGCCTTGTTCTCAACAAGAAAGACACATTTCCAGTACCACTAGCTCTTCTGGGAATGCATCTTTCAGTATGCCCTAGCATATATGTTTTTCCTTTGATAGAAAAGCAAAAAATAATTTTTCCTTTGTCTCAACACCATGTCCTCATTAATGAACTGGCATTGGGACAAGAACTGAGTTGTTGGTAAGAGTTAGGATTGTATAATCTTTTAGGAAAACCTCAAATATATCAAAAGGTTAGAGTAATCAAGTACATAAAGAATTCTTTCATGAGCAATGAAAACCATGTGGGGTGGCACAAGCCAAGGGTGCTGAGACAGGAGGAATCCAAGTTCAAAACCAGTCTTAGCAAAAGTGAGGCACTAAGCAACTCAGTGAGACCCTGTCCCTAAATAATATACAAAAAAGACCTGGGGATGTGGCTCAGTGGTTGACTGTCCCTAAGTTCGATCCATGGTATCCCCACTCCCCTCAAAAACTGAGAGGAATGGAAGAGTTTGGCACAGAACTATCAGTCAAACCACAAGTTCTGCAAGAAGCTTTTGGACACCATCCTGTACAAAAATTAGCACAAGACCAATGTATAGGAGAGTTTACCTGAAAATTACATATGGATGTGAGGGTGTCTAATGGAGAAAGTCCCAGTGAAATAAAGGAGACTCACAAGTTCTTGAGAATATTAGTACAATAGAAACCCAGCCCGCTTGAAGTGAGAAAATGAATACAAAATGAAAGAAGGCTGTTATAACTCCCTACCCCCAAGAAATTCCTCTGGGAGGAAGCAAGCTGATAAAACTGCTCAACTGTGAACATATACTACTTTTTATGAAAAAGGAATGATGACTCAGGGACAGGATGAAGAACCTAGAGTGTAGAAGCAAGAGCCATTATTACACTTGAATCTAGAAACTTAATAAAGGAAATCCAACTGCAGTTTTCCCATCTAGATTCTAGAACTCTCATAGTCTGGGTCTGCTGTATCTCTCTGTCTACTGTCTATCCCATTTCTCAAGTTCTTTCTCACCTAATTGTCTTCTTAAGGCCAAGAGCTTGTCTTTAGGTTGCTCCAGAGAAAAGTGCACCACCGAGAACAGGTTCCTTGCCCAAGTCTGGTAGGCTGAGGACTAAGCTGCAGTCAGTTGTGGCTTCCTATGTGAGAGAGGGGACTGAATTTAACCTCAGAGCAGTGCACCTCCCAGTTCTCCCTCCTGTTGTGGGTGGTTCTAGCTTATTCATATTTATTTCCTTAGTCCTGGACAAAGGGCATGAAATATATGGATGTTCAAGCAACGTGTGGTTGAATCATTAAACTAGCTTATCTTAGCTGTTTTCCTCAGGTGTATGTGGGGAAGATAATGGCAGTTTCAGTGAACCGAGGTGAGCAAAGGCAGATATAAGGCTGTGGACCCAGTGTCTTACCAGTAAGACTGATCTTCTCCTTTGCAGTGGGAGCATAGGCAGTTTCTAATGAGCAAGGGTTTTAGTATTATCAATTTGAGCTGAAAATCAGTAGTTACTAGTGAGGGAGATGAAAATATCTCATCCCAAATATATTTCTGGGTTGGTGGGTGATGGGTAGGTGAAAGGCAGGCAATGGGCAGGCCAGAGGCAAGCAAACAGGCAAGTGACAGATGATAGGTGGTGGTCAACACTGGTAGACTGTGGGTGATGGAGGTAGACAAATGTGGTAAACAGCAGGGGATCAATGAGGAGTAATGACTGCCTCACAAAGAAACATATTTTCCTCTGTTTGAGTCCTGAGTTATGGAGGGACAAGGAACGCAGCCTCCCTCTAGTCCGCCATCTTGGATCCTCTCCATATATATTTCTGTGGCATAGTTTGAGTTAGTTGTTCAGAGAGATTGCTGATTCCCTAGACAAAGGAGGGCTGCTGGAAATTTTTCCTTTTGTAAAAAGTGTTCTATGTCTACCTGCACTTGTAGAGTACACCATGGATTCAGATAGAAGCTGTTCTATCCAATATACCGTTCTTACCTATGAAAGATATTTTTACAAGAAGAAGAGATTGGGAATCTTACACCAGGCCCAGACAGAGGTTACCAGTGGTGGCTGCTACCTGGAAAACTTCACCTGCATAAAAAGTTGACAACAGTGCTCACTGTGCCCTTCCTTCCTTTCTTTTCCAGTGACAGCAATGCCTCCCTCCCAGAAGTCCAGGCTCCCATCCCTTTGGTTAGCTCTGCATGAACTTCTTCAATCTTGCGCTTTTTGAATCTCATACTTAGGGTCTGAACTCCATGCTTAAGCATATTAATAACTTGTAGGCATTGTCCCTTATATTCTATGCACTGTGAGTTCACTTTGTTGAGTAAACTTTCCAAACTTCAAGGAAAAAGAGTAAATTTAAACCTTACCTGCAATACCTGTATTTATGAGAAGGGCAATCTAAGCAATGAGAATCAACTAAATGAATTTGCTAGCAGCAGTCCTATTATCTACCTCGATAACAGTTGTGAGGACAAAAGGAGATGACATAGGTGACTCTCACCTAGTGCTTGGCCTGAAGTACATTCAGTGCTTGGCCTGAATGTACTTCAAATTTGAATTATTTGAATTATCAGTGCTTGGCCTGAATGTACTTCAGGCCAAGCACTGATAATTCAAATAATTCAAATATGAATTATTTTCTCCCCAGTCCAGAATTGACTTTGAAGATCAAATGTGTTAGAAGAGGAGGTATGGGGGAGGATGACTGAAGCTACAATATTCTAAGAGTCTAACTTGAACCTCTGAGATGTTCCTGTGACTTCCAGCATCTTAGAGTTGTTGGGATTCAGAGAATGACATTCCTGAAAGATGGCATGTTTTGGCATGCTGCACAATTTGATTCAAGGAGAAGCTCTCTCTGGATTCTTTTTGTCTGCGTTAATTCCAGACTGCAAAAGGGAACAATTGCTTTCTATCATCACCCTAAAATCCCATTATCAATCTCAAATAGAGGACTGAGAAATAAAACAATATTTGCATGAACATCCCTTATAAAATTTTGTGCCTTGGACTCATTCAAAATTCAGAGACAGTCCTTGGGACCACCTTCTCCACTAAGAATAATTTATAAGCCCTCAAAATTATCTACCTATCCCAACCTCTCCCTCTCCCATAGAAAAGGGAATATGTAAGTTTGTGAATAATGTTAAACAGATGGGTAATCATGCTCCTGTGATTGTCCCCCATGCTGGGGTTTCCCATTTTGCATGAAAACAAATTCATATGCATTTTCTCCTATTTAATCTTTGTTTCTTTCCAGTGCTCCCTTAGAACTCAGAGGGGAATTTTCCAATTGCCTCTACACAGCTCTTGGGCAATTGTCTTGTCCTCTTGTGCTAAGATTTGGACCAGTGCCTGTGTTTTCTGTTGCTATGCTAAGAGGCCACAGGTGATAGTCCATGTCTGATCCCCCTGAGATTTCTTCACAGTGAAAGCACACTGCCTGTGCATGGTAGGATCTCAGATAGTGTGGTATCAATTAACGAAGTGGGTGAAGTCCTCCATTCCATGGTTTGGCTATACCGTGAAATACTGGCCCACTGTCAATGCTGAGAACAGACTTTTGGTTTCAGTTGCTTACCAGTCTCATCTCAATTCCCCGAAAGTCTTAGGTTTAACATGCCTCGTGACTTGGTTGCTTGTAAGCTATTTTTTCTAACTGTTCCTGTGTCATTTTTTTTTTCTTTTTCTTTTTTCCTTCTTGGTTGTTTTCACTTGAAAAATTCTGGCCTTTTTAATGAAGCACTGAAGGAAAGGAAATTCACCTAGACCTCCCCAGGGAACTTCAAGAGTGTCCTATGACCCAGTTCCACACAGGGTAGGACTAGGGCAGGGTAAGGTAGGCACCTGGGGGACGAGGGAAGCTGAGAGCATTTGCTCAATTTTGTACTTCAGGTGCTCCACTTTCCTCACCCTATTTGCAACCCTCACCCAGTTCCGACTTGAAGGTTTTGTGGATTGGACCAGTCCATTCCCAGTCCATTGTTAAAGAGTTAAGGTACTGCAGCTCCAGTCTTCCTGGCCACTGCATGGCGTCTCCTGGGTGGTCTGGCCTGGAGGAGCTGGAGTCTCTGGCTCCGGCAGGGAATTTGGACCCTTCAGCGCCATTTTGTAGCTTCTCTGGCAGAGGGCGACCATCTGGGACTTCCTGAGCCCACAGAGCTGAGCTCCTGTCTTCCCTGCCACTGTGCGGCATCTCCTGGGTGGTCTGGCCTGGAGGGGCTGGAGTCTCTGGCTCTGGCAGCTTCCTCTGCCCAGAAGCATTGACCATTCCCAAACTGGAGGAAGGGGGACAGCAGCTTTCTTGGGTCACCGCTTGGTCAAGCGCCTCTCGGGCATCAGGTGAGTTACTGGAAACCTGCAGGGACACTCTAAGTCTTTACAGGAAAATTGCATTCCCTCTGATTCACACTACTAGAGGGGAAGATACATGAGCAACATGAGAAAACACAGGAAGAAAATGTCCCAAACAAATCTAGATGATGTATCAAGAGAACCCAAAGACAGCATGGTAGAAGGAATGACAGAAAGAGAGTTCAGAATGTTCATAATTAAAATGATCCGAGAAAAGAATGATGTGACAAGAGAGCAGATTCAGGCTGTAAATAATCAGCTAATAGAGCAATTGCAGAAAGCAAAAAATCATTTCAATAAAGAGATAGAAGTTCTGAGAAAAAAACAAACAGAAATTCTTGAAGGAAACAAGGAAATGAAGGAAACAATAAACCAAGTTAAAAACTCAAAGAAAGCATAATTAACAGAATAGATCACTTGGAAGACAGAACCTCAGACAATGAAGACAAAATATTTAATCTTGAAAAAAAGTCAAACAAACAGAGAAGATGGTTAGGAATCATGAACAAAACCTCCAAGAAATATGGGACATCATGAAAAGACCAAATTTAAGAGTTATTGGGATT